>PVJA010000036.1:0-114422 GCA_004027025.1 Myocastor coypus | reverse complement strand
TACATATGTTATCTCATAGCTTAGGATCTTAGTTTTATATGATCAATTTTTGAGATTTATTTTTAACTTTTTGCTTTTAAGTAAAAATGTGTTATTTATTCAGGCCACCACCTGCTCTCAGAACATATAATGCTTCATGTAATCATTCAGCAGGAATGACATCCTGCATTGGCAGTGAGAATTGCACATCTTCCAAACAAGACCAGAGCATGTGTTCGACGGCAGCAAACACTCACACAGCAGTTATCACAGGCAGGCGCTGCTCTGAGGACATGTGACACACATCTCTATGTCTGCTTCTGGCAGAATTGCAGGGAAGATAAACTGCAAGCCCACCCACCACCATCCCCAGAAATGCTACATAAAGCATAACAAGCATCCGAATACATTCACGGTAGACCTTGTAAGGAGGAAAAGCAAACCACCAGATGCTGGGAGTGTGGAGGTGAGTGTGTGGGGCAGCTGTGCTGCTCACTTGTCACCAGAGGTGGCCACACACAACAGGAGCACCTTAAAGACTGTGTTCTTCCTAAAGAATTGTATAGCCCATCTGTCTGCTAGTTCAGCAAAGCAAAGGGGAATTCGTCTATATTGACCTGAATTCTAGGGAGGTAAAAAGATTTTTTTAGAAGACTTCAGTTCATGCATCTGACTTCTTATGAGTTTGGGAATTATAGTCATAGAGCTACACGCAGAAAATTCTCAAATTAATTCTGAGCTAGTGATAACTTTGGGACAGACCCTAGAGCCAAATTTCACTCTGGAGTCCTTTTGAGATACCAGGGAATCAAGTAATTTCCTCTCTTTTCCTTCTCCATCCCCTCTAATTCATATGAAGTGTAAAGTCCATCAGATTTGAATCCCAATTTCTGTTCTCTATGAATTGAGCTGAACAAGGCACATGCATACTTTCTAGAGCTGTACGTTCAAACCCAGTCAACTTTTCTGTCGTTGCCATGCAGAGAATCCTCCTGCACGGGCCGGGCTGTGGACAGCAGACCTCAAAGATAGCCTGGGTCTAGGAGTTGTCCTGTTACTGCACTGTGGAAGAGGAACAACTCACTTGTAAGATGTGACCATGCTAAAACTGGATGCACCCAGTAAAAAAGCTTCACAGTTTTCAGATAAATTGAGTGGAGAAATTGGCAAACTCATAATCATAGGAGAAAAAAATTTAACTGTTTTCTCTAAGTTATGGAGATACTCCATGAATCAGAGTTGGAGCACATTGAAATTATAAAGAGGATAATAAAGAATTTATCATTCTTTTTCTTCAGTACAGGGACTCAAACTTGGGATCTTGCACATGCTAGATAAGCACTCTGCCACTGAGCTGTATCCACAGCCTTTTGAAAAATTTATTTTAATAAAGAAACATGCTAAATTGCTCATACTGGGCTTGAATTTATAATTCTCTCCTCAACATCCTGAGTAGCTGGAATTGTAGGCATGTGCCACTATGTAAGGCTACAATTTTTTTCTATTGTTTAGTGAACATTAGAGGCTTGGACTAACAGTTAAAGATGTGTTCTTTTGTGCATGTAAGTCAGTCAGCTACAAATGATAAAATTGCTTATGCTAATAATAACCTAACTATTCCACTTGTGTAGTGAAAGTGTATAATATCGGAAAGAAGATATTATGGCAGTGTGTACTGTAGTATTCATAATGGGAGAAAATAAGAAACAAACTTCCTTGAGTACAAGACCACATACACTAACTGTTAGGTTCATAAAATAAATAATAAGAATTAGTTGAAATGATTGATGTAAAATTATGAGCCCAAATGATGTGGTTTCATAGTGACGATACAAGTTGTAGAATAATACATACAGCATGATGACACTTGTCATACATTAAGTTGAAATGCAAGAAAGTACTGCTTGTGTTGCTTATCGGAGTTACAGGAGCATGCTAGTTTATAAATGCAAAGTTATTTCTAGAGGTGGAATAAAATGGAACAAAAAGAACACACAGGCTTTATAAAGGCCTACATGTCTTGTTTCTATGTTGAAAATATCTGGAGTTCAATTATGTAAGATTTCAAGTTTTGATAAGTGGCAGTGAAAGTACTAAAGTGTGGCTTAAGCCGGGCGTGGTGGCGCATGCCTGTAATCCCAGCACTTGGGAGGCTGAGGCAGGAGGATTGGTGTGAGTTCGAGACCAGCCTGGGCTACAAAAGTGAGCTCAAGGCCAGCCTGAACTGCATAGTGAGACCCTGTCTCAAAAAGACAAATAAATAAATAAATAAATAAATAAATAAATAAAGTGTGGCTTAGATAACAGCTATGGGGAAGTCTGTGCCAAGAGGTGCTCTGTGAGGTAGCGAGGTATCCTTTAGTTTTGTTCCTGATAGGTGCTTGAACTGCCATGCCCACCTGGTTGGTTCCACCCTACCATAGGTGTCCCCATGCCTAAAGACTCATTTCAGCTTCTCTCTTGCCTTCCTAACCTCTCCTGTTCCCAGCCGCAGTGCCCCTGTCCACGCATTCCTCAGGCTTGCATGTTCACCCTTTCCCAGCACTTTTATGTCGAAAGTAGCTGGGCCCTTGTCTGTCATCCCTCACTACCAGCACCTTTAACTTTATTGGATTCTGGACATAATATTAACAAGCAATATTTATGATGGTCATTCAGGGAAGCTAGGGCCCCAAAATTTATTCTTTGGTGACAGCCGAAGGGACTTTTGCACTGGTTGCAAAAAGTAGGTCATTGAGATGCTTAAGTATTACGGTGTGTGTTATCTTCTAGGGATTTTCAGTCAGTTTTGTGACCTGAGTCCTTAATGTCACATAGCATTCTGAAAGTTACCCTCAATTTATTGTGTGGCCTTTTAGCAATTGTAGGAGTGGCATTTTCAGGTATAGAGTATAAAATGATGAATGCTAAAATCTTACAAATATATAAAAAACCATACTGAGTGGAATTGCTTTCCATTTACATCTTAAGATGTCCTTATAAAGTGACTAGGAGATTCCTGCATTCTATGATTTAAAGATGAAAGTATAGGTCAGGCAGAATCATGAAGACCCCAAAGCTAGATAGAATGCCTTTTGAGTAGTTTTGTCTCTACAAGCATTTTCCCTGAGATTTTTCTACTTCCTCATTCCCAGGATGTGACTTCTTCCTCTTTAGTTTTTTGTTTGTTTGTTTGTTTGTTTGTTTTTGTTTTTTCTGCTACAGTTCAGGGGAATATTGCTAATGGTTAGGATACTTGTTGGAATTGATCAAACATTGATCATTATGCTTCAAAAGTTATTTTAAAAATTACTCAACTAAGTAGTGTGTTGGCACTGTCCCTACTATACATCTTCATATTGCAGAAAGGAAAAGGCTTCATTAGTTGTGATTGGGCTGTGTAATGAACACTTTCGTCATGGTTCGTTTCTGTTTATAAAGTGAAATGATAAACATATAGCAGAGCTGTGACTGGTCTGCACTGCGTTGGCCCTATTGGTTATTTAATGAAATAGGGACATGTGCAGTATGCTGATTTGCAGAGTAGAAGAAAATTTATAGTTTACATTAAGTTCCTGAATATTGCTTTGTTTGTCACTGCAATCTGTAGAATTCATTCACTTGTTTGATTCACTAAGAAAAGACGCTATATTAAAGCCTGATAGGATAGAGACATGCCTGCTGTTGCATAGCAGTAATACGAGGTGCTGCGCCAGAGGAATGGCTTCATCCCAAGGCAGAGGAATGAGAGGAGCACTGGTGCTTCAGCAAAAGGAATTTACTGTGTTTTTTCTGGCACCCACTCAAAAAGAGAAAAATACCAGAAACAAATCGTGAAACATGAGTAGGAGTATTTTAGTTGATTTATTAGTGATGTAAACAAAACAAAAAGTGCAAACCAAGTGTAAAGATAAACAACATCAGGAAAGGGATTCTTCAGCATGAGTCCTAAAAAATTTTCATGAGACCTAGTTCATAATTTATTTGAGAAAATGCTGTGTGGGCCTCAGTTGGCTTATTCTCATGCTTGTTGTGTTAACAAACAACAGATGAATGTTAGCTCTTTTGTAGTTGTTGAATTATGATTTGTCATTCTTTCCAAACCTTTAATTGATCTTATTTAGTTGTAAATCTCCCTCCCCTAAAGGCACAGGCATAGAAAAATGTGTTATATTAGTCTGGCTTCTGCAGAGAAACCACATAATAGGAACACTGGTTTATCCAGGTATTGAGAGGCTGCTGAATTAAGACACTGTCTTCTGCTGTTGTGGGTTGGCACATCTGAAATCCACTGGGCAGAACTACAGTCTGAAAACTCAGGACAGAGTCTGCTATGGAAGCCTCAGGTGGAATTCCTTCATCTGTGGGAACCTCAAGCTTTGCATTTATACCTTGAACTAATTATATGAGACCGGCCTATATTATGAAGGTAATGTGCTTCACTAAAAGTAAACTCATTGTGAATGTTTAATAAAAAAAAAAAATGTATCTTTACAGTCAGAAACATCCAGACCAGTGTTTGACCAAACAGTTTAGGTATCATAGCTTAGGTAACACATTAAGTTGCCCTTTATACATGGTATATTTTTCACTTTTTTCATTATGAAGCCATTGTAATATTGCAGGTTATTAGGACACTGTGAAGAAGAAAGAATAATACCTCCATTACTCCACCAATTTCATTTTCTCCCAGTCTTTCTCATAAAAGATTTCATTTTCAAAATGCTTGAAATAATATTGTAGCTGTTTGAAAGCGCTTATCCTTTTCATATTTGTCCCAGTTGTCAGAGCAAAAACATTAAAATGGGAACTGGGGGCCTTAGATATCTGTCTTACACATCTGCACTCACTCAAGGCAAGAAAAAGATGGGATCCTCCAGCTTTGGTGTGGGTGGTCCTAGTGCTCTCACATCACCTGTTCAGCTTCACTGATGTATTAATTCTGGATTTCTATAGAATGCTGTAGCCAGAGATTAGAGATGCTATACTGATGAGCGGTATTCATTAGAGTAATATTTTATTGTATATTAAAACAGAATTAACATACTACACCATGGTGTCTTTATTGCTCAGAGGCAAAAAGTCCGAATCTTAGCTACTAGGCCGATAGGGAGAAACTTATATTGCTTAGAACAAGGAGAAAACTAAAAAGAAGTAGGAAATAATTTGAAAGCAAACAATTAAGAAAGTAAGTTTTAGATTGCAATGAGAAAACACTAGAAATAGCAAAGCATAGCATGCATTAATCTGTGAGTCTAAATTGATGCGTTTTTTTTGCATCCTTTCAAGTAACCCATAAAGACCACAGTTTTGTTAGCAGAGAACAGTGTAGATTGTTGTTCATTTAATATTTTGCTCAACCTGTATGGTGTGTAACTTGTGCTGAGTATGGGGCCGGGTGTAAGAATCCCTGAGTGAACGGGGCATGGATTTGGTCCTGAGTAGCTTAGAGTTAGTGGGGCATCAGAGGCATCAGTGGTTAATGAGTACTTCATAATTCTGCAGTATAGATGTGTTAGGGGACAAGACTGGGCTAACACAGATGAGAGAGGCCAGTTTTACCATAGAGACACCAATAATAACCTCATGGACATCATTCTTGACTTGGCCAGCCAAATGGGGATGGTCTTTTTAGGTACAGAGAACAGGGAGTAGGATGTTCAGACCCTGAAGGAATTTGAAGGTATTTTCCAATGCTATTTTTTTTTTAGATGTTCTGGCAAATGCTGCTGATTTTCTTTCTCTAGGCCCAGGTGACAAACAAGCCACCCTTTCATTATTCACCAGTTAGATTCTGAAGAGTTTGCCTTCTCCACAATTACCTATTACCTGGTTTGGGGCCTCTATTTCTTGACTCTCCAATGAGCCTTAAGTCGAAGTATGCCTACCTTATGAGTATTCTTTTTCAACATAGCTGTTATATCTTGTTTTAAAAATGATGGCCAAAAGAGATGAAAGATGGTTGTCAGTGATCTTGGATGAGTACAGATTTCATATCCATAATTACACGTATTTGGTTCTGTTTGCTGAGGGCTTGCTGTAATGCAAGCCGATGCAGCCTTCTGTTCTGTTGCAGGCGCCACCAGCTTGCTGGGCTGGGCCGCCTCAGAGTCTGCATAATGCCTTCCTTCTGTCCCAGTCTGAGCTACAGGCAAGTGGAGACTGACCTCAGCACCTTGCATCATAAGGCTTCCAAATGTTATATGTCAGCTGCCTAAGTAGAGGGCTGAGAGCTAAGGAGGTGTCAAGTTATGACCTTACTTGCCTACTTAGCAATCCTCTATAGAAATAGCTCATTGCAATTGAAAGAGATTGCACATTGAAATGTGAAACATTTTATGAAGCCGATTCATTGCCCCATTGCCACTGCCCTGCACGCAGATGGGTTTATCTATTTGCTTGGTCGCCAGTGGGTTCCAATTTGTTGTTCCACTGGTGGGCTTCATTTGACCCCCTTGGCAGCTGGGGAGCCTGTGGACAGAACCCTGGCTGAGATAAAAAGTTACAGGACTCTTTCCATAGCAGGGCTAGGGCTGCAGAAAGCTCTCCCATTCCGCCCCTTGACTTAAGTTAAATGCTTGCATCATTGTTCAGATCCCAGTGAATGTTGGGCAGTCTAGGAGCTTCTTCTGACAACTCAAGGCTCAGTTCAGTCCCATATCATACATGAGTGCCCTGGTGGCAGTCACTGCAATTCGTTCCCTGCTGCACAAGTTCTATGCAAGCAGCAGTGTCAGCACTAGTTGGGACTTATGTGCCAAGCTCCGTTCCAGCTGTGTTCTATGTGCCCCATGGAGAGGGGCGTGGCAGAGGCTGAGCCCAGTGGCCAAGGGGCCTGGCTGCTCTTGCAAACTGCAGAGCAAAGGAGGACTTTGCAGTGGAGAACAGGCTTACCCTGATCTTTTACTGGCTTTGTAACTCTTTGAACATAATCTCAGTTGCCAGGTATATAAGCCCAGATTAACCTGACAATAGTTGGAACTTGTCTTGGGACAACAATATCTTATCAACCCTGAATTCTGCATTTTTAAACTTTTTAACATTTTTGAAATTCTGAGGCATCCTCCAGTTGTTTGCTTATCATGATTTTAATTTTCTGTATATTTTCATTTGTTTCTTGGGTGCATAGAGATCTCTCCTTTGTTTCTTCCACTTTGGATGAAGAGTGGGATCTGGAGGAACTGCTGAGTGCCCTCATTCAACAACTCTGGCCACCTGCATGGTATTTAGAATCACCTGGGCTGTTACTTTAAAAGGGTGTGTGTGTGCATGTTTACATGTATACACACATGTACACACACACACACATACACACACAAACATAGTTGGGGACCTTGTTGGAGTCCTACTGATTTATATTTACATACCAAAGCCTGGGCATCTGCATTCTGTCAGTTGCCTTAGAGAGTTCTGTTACCATGAAGGTAGTTTGCGAGTCAGTGCCTCTGTTCACCTGCTGTCGGCTTCAGTCTTCTTCCAGCCGCACTTTTGTGTCTCTGCTTTTTCTTGTCTTCTTTATATATAGAAGCACGTGGTGAAATTCCTAGCATATAGCATGTTCTCAATACTTCTTACCCTCTTAATGTTTCCAGGATTACCAGATGAATATGACGTGTAGGGAAGAGTTGAGGATCTGTTGAGTAAGGAGGCACACAGGGAGGGGAGAGCTTCTGGTGGGCCCTTCCCTCAGCCATCAGCTAAGCACGAGGGCAGAGAGGCCATGACAAAGGTGGACCCCTGTCCAGCCTGGCTCCTGGCTGTTTCAGTATCATGCTATTCTTCCTTCATTGGTTCTCAAGAACAGCAGATTCTTTTTTTTTTTTTTTTTTTTTGTATTTTAGGGAAGGGTCTACAATGAGTTCAGGGTCTCACTACTAGATTGGACTTGTCTCAGCATGTCCTGGGGGCAGGCTGGGGAATTGAACCCCCAGACTCCTTGCCTGCTTGCAGGTGGTTTAATCTGCTGAACTATTTGGCTGGCCCAGAACAGCAGGTCCTATACCTCTCTGCTTTTCTCAAAACCCAAGGTCTGGGGTGAAACCCCCAGAGCACCCCAGTGCTCCTCCTTTGTCTTTCAGTTTTAACCACTTCGAAGGCTAGAACCCTCCTGAGGAGGAAGCCTTGCTGACAGCCTGCTTGGGGTATAGGTAATAGGACTCTTACCCCAGAAATAGATGTCTTTTCTTTGCTCTGCCCCACTCCCAAGCTACTTCTTGTTGGACCTTACAAGTCATTCTTCCTCAAGGTTTTGTGGATGGTTGCTTCTCTTAGTCAGTGATGGTAAGAGAGGGAGGTATTCCTTTACGTTTTTGGTTTCTCTTTAATCTTCCCACCCTTAGAACAGCTGAATTTCTGATTGGATATGCTGCTAAGCTTTACAGTGGTAATTTTTTTTCACTTAAACTGTTGTATAGTAGAAAATAATCTATTTACATGTCCCTGGTTTTTTAATACATAAGTTAAATGTTTGCAATATTTAGTTGAATGTGTGACTGGGTGGCAGTGAGTGTTGTCATTTGGAAAAGAACTGGTAGAAGAGACAGTAAAAGATGCTGGATACCAGACAGAAACACTTAGGCTCTGTCCTCTATGCAGAGAGCCCCTGAAGGCTTTTTTTTTTTTACTTTTTAAACAAATAAAACTGAAATAATGGCGTTCATTTCATTAGATTATTTAGCCCTTGTGGCTTGGCTGGGGTAGTGCTGGAGAGAGTGACAAAAATGTATATGAAGACCATATAAAAACTTCATGTATTACTAAAGTTTTTTTAGTGATTTTGAACAGTGTCAGAGATGGAAAGGGAGAAATGGATACAAAAATATGCTCTGAAAGAAGAGACTTTATTGCTGAGAAATATAGAGCTAAGAACCCTGATTTTTTCAACGTGAATCACAACCAGAAAGGGAATCTGCCTTAAGGAAAATGTGGGGTTTGTTTAATCACATTTGATTTTGAAATGAAGGTAGTTTTTCAAAAGGAAAATTTCCAGTGACCATAAGAGACTCAGTGAGAGACTCAAGTTGCATGGTTGGAGAGCTAAGAAATTTAGAAGCTGTACCCGAAGCAATATAATTGACATCATGATTGTGGAAAGGTGAGTTTAAGATTAGAGCCTAGACTTGGAGCAGAGTCCAAAGTGAGTAGGCAGGGGCTGTGGGCACAGTGTAGGTCATGCAAGGGTCTCTGTCCTTTGCACAAGGCCATAGTGCACCCAGGCTTTCAAGGGTGGTCCTTTTCTTTCTTGGGCTGTCTGATTTGTCTTTCTTTCGTTCATCTTTTCCCTTTACTCTTTTTTCCTTCCTTTTCTAGTTTTCATCTCCTCTTCCCCTCCTTTATTCTTTGCATTTCGTTTTCTTTCTTTTCTGTCTTTCCTTGGCTTCTTTTTCACTAGTGCAAAGATGTTGTAGCCTGGAGACAACTTTGGATGAGAGCAGAGGAGCGACAAAGAGGAGAATGTAGACAACCTTGGGAAGTCCGCAAGTCTCTGTTTTCATGTCACACTCGAGACTACTTTGTTCAGGGGCAAATATTCTTCATATTAGAGATAACATGCATTTTGTTAAATGGTGTTTACAGGCACCCTATGATTACCTAAATGCACGTGGACTTGGAAATAAACTTTCACTTCAGCGTAGTTGTAAGGAAAAGTGATTGTCATAAAGTTTTCTTTACTTGCTCTTTAGTTTCCTAGTAGTTTTTGGAAGACATAGGACAACACACTTTTTTCCCTGAATAATGACACTGGAAGTTAAAGTTCAAGCACTTTTTGTCTTTGCAAATGCCCTTAGAATCATTCCCTTAGAAATCAGACTTTAAAAGGTATCTTTAAGATTGCACTCCTTTTTCAGTAAAATATTTTAAGTGTTTGTATTTGCAGCAAAAAATGTCAGCTCATGATACTCTAATTTGTACTAGAACATATTTAATTATTCATAGTGATTTAATTTCTAAAAACAAATACTACATAGGAAATGAGTGGAAGTAGATGTATCTGTTTTCCTACTGAGAGTGGGATGGTCTAGTCTTTAAAAGTCTCATAGGAAAGGAAGTTTTTTTGGTACTCTTCTGTGGCTCTCTGGTTTTCTTGTCCTGTGTTGCCTAAAGTTCCTGTTATTTCTCCATCGGGCTAGAGATCCTGCTTCTCACTGCGTAACCTTTCATCTTTGCATGGAGTAAAGCAGACTGCCCTCGTCAGGAGCGTAATTGTCCTTTATCACAGATTAGTCACTCACCTCAGTTTCTTTGGCTTATCCTCATAAGTTAATTGGCACAGTCCTTGTGAAGAGGCAAAATAGTCACAGGGACTTAACACATTGATTGCCTTAAATTTAGCTCCTTAGGAAATGATGGCTTAGAACAGCAAACTGTTACCACAAAACCAAAACCCATCTATTACACTCTGCTTCCTGTTTTGTAAATAAGATTGTGCTGCTACCCAGCCATACATATCTATTTTATACTGTTTATAATTATCTTTACACTATAATGACTTATTTGAGTGATTTTAACAGAGATTGTATAGCCCTCCAAGCCTGGACAGTTTATTGTGTGGTCCTTTACAGACGAAGTTTGCTTGACCCCCAACTTGTAAGAGTGAATGTATCAGTTGATCTCTAAGACTCAGCCAAAAGCTCACAGAGCAGCGGTTTCAGATTGTCTCCAATTTCACATCAAACATTTTGCACCTACCAGGATAAAGAGGTGAGTCTTAGAACCAGAAAAAGGTAGATGAAAACTCTACTGTTTGTCAACTTTATGACATTTAGGAGAGAAAATGAAACTCATAGTGCTAGTTTCCTCGTCTAGAAAGCAGGCTAATAACTGTACTTTCTGTGTCTTCTGGATTTATGAAATAATGTTTGTGTGGTCCCCAAACATACCATGATGCGATGGTAGTTTCTCTGGGTGGGCTTCATCTCCTGGGAAGGACAGGTCCTTGTAGCCCCAAGCTCATATTTTTGCTACTTGAGATAAATGGTGCTGCTGAGGTTTTTTGGGTTTTCTTTTTTTGTTTGCTTTGTTTTGTTTTTAGTATCATTTCAGTCTTTCAGAAAGAGTCCTGATGGTCCTACTCTGTCATATGCCCTCCTCCAGACTAGTCATTCCCCTACCAAGACTTTATGGCCTGATAGCAATGCTTGCCATCAGACAGAATATAATTGAAAAAAACTTGTTTTGGGCCCTGTTTTTGTCTTTGTTTGGCTTTATATTTGATTATTTTTCTTTACTTGTATCTCATCTTAATATTTTTAAGAGGTGCAGCCTAGAGCATACATAGGCATATTTCATATGGCCGTGTGCTGTGTTACAGACCTTCCTGTGGAGCAGAAAGATCTCTTCCTGCTGCATCTGTACCAGCAACAGCAGACGTTACTGACTTCCTGTAATAGTTTTAGAATTCTATGGAAAACATAGTTTCTGTGACTCTTAGCTTTTCATCTTCCTTAGTAAACAGTGGGGATAACTTTCTGGTAGTGAACATAGTCCTGTGTACACACCCAGGGTTAAGCTAGAAATACCACATTTCTGTTCTCCTAAGAAACCACATTGGAGGGCTGACATCATTGATATAGATGACCTTCAGTCTGCTCAGGAAAAAAAAAAGTCATAAAGTGCTGGCTAGCTTTAGCATTTTATTATAATTAAAAAACTACTAATAAAAGACCTCATCATTGATCATGATACCCTGGGGACCTGTGTCATGCTGATTGAAAACCACTACTCTAAAACACGTTGGAGTCACCTTGAAGTGATGAGACAGAGATATACAGTGAGTGATGGCACAGGAGTACAAGTTGGTTGGCTACCAAATGGAGTTGGCATCTGAAACAATTTTAAGTGTAAAATGTCCACCCCTTAGGCAGGGGATTCTTGTCTTCATGGACTTATATGAAGCGATAAGTCTCTGGTTACAAGAAAGAAAAACCCATGCCGTGTAGCTTAAACAAAATACATAGAACTATTTAAGGATGGAGTAGGATACCTTATAGTCCTTGGTCAACAAAAATCATGTCTGGGACATAGTAGATGCACAGTAAGTGTTTGGTAGTTGAGTAGACACATGGTTCCAATCAGAATGTCATTAGAAAACCAGAAGATACTGTGTCCCCATGCCTGCCTGTGCCTCTCTGGAATGCATCTTGCTCCTCTGGCTCCCCTGTAGCTAGTCTCTGGGCGTGCCAGCCCTTCTTGCAGCAGATGTGCATCCACAGGTCATGAGAATATACAGGCTAGTTTTAGCCTTGGGAGGCTAAGGTTGGGAGTAGTTGGGATTCTTCATTCCTAACTTGGAAGTTCTGGGAGAGGGAGAAGGAGAATCTGATGGGCCAGTGTAATGTAGTGGTTCACCCTTGGGAAATCACCTGTGATACAAGGAAAGTGACCCTTAGCCTTTCTCTGGGATCTTATAATTCTGGAATATTCTCAGATGCACAGAAATATATTATAGACTTGGAAGATACCCATTCTGTGTCCCATCAGAGAGATGTGATTAAAAAGCCTCAATGTCAAGTCCTAAGGCCATAAAACTTCCAGGGACACTAGATTTGCTGGAGACTAGTGGTTGAGGCTAGAGTCAGAATAGTTCGGCCTCCTATTTTAGGGCAGAATGTCAACCCCACTCTTCTTCTGTGGCTCTTATCAGTCAGGCTCTGTGCCAGCCAGGAGAACATAGAACTGTCATTTGAGAAAGTGTCAACTTGAGGCATCCTCATAAGAGGTGATAGCAGCTCATTCGTGCTGAATAATAATGGCATTCTATTCCTGGACTTCGTGGTTCCATCTCTGAGCAAATGCAGAGCAGCTCTTGGCATGGCAGGTATAGCTATATATGATCAGCAA
Organism: Myocastor coypus; assembly: GCA_004027025.1. NCBI lineage: Eukaryota > Metazoa > Chordata > Mammalia > Rodentia > Myocastoridae > Myocastor > Myocastor coypus. Next base: position 101,624 of record PVJA010000036.1, on the reverse strand, counting down.
CGTCAAAGCACTTCTTGCAGCTAATGCAACAGAGCTGATGTGAGTGACATTTTTAGGCTGTTTGTTCTGAGTGCAATCACGTTCTAATGTGGATTGTGCATTCTTAGAGAGGGGGCTTGGTGTGGTAGCAAGTGTCATTAAGACAATGGCCTCATTAGATTTCTTTCTACCTCTGGTGTGTCAGGCAAATTCATTAACCTTTCTGAGTTTTAGTTTTGTCATTTGCACAATGGAAATAATGACATTTGGGTAGCAAAAAAAAAAAAGAAAATATAAATAGCCATGTATAAAAATGAATTCCATGTGGGTTAGAAATCTAATATGCAAAAACAAAGCTTTAAAATTTCAGAAGAGATATCAGAAAAAGGCTTTCTTAAACATCGTTAAATTGTGATACAAAAAGTGACCATGAACATAATTAAATATAGGCTACAACATGGGAAAAGGTACTTGTGACATGTACAAAGAACACTGAGTTAATATCTGTGACATATTGAGTAAAACAAATATAGGAAATCAATAAGTAGGCAATTTAGAGAAGAAATTTTTATGCCAGTAAAGTTACAGAAATAGTCATCCCCATTGTTAAAGGAATTTCTTTTTAAGTGAGATTTCTCTGCATAGGATTGGCAGGATTTTTTTTTTTTTTTAATAAATATCAGGTACTAACAAGTAACATGGAACGGTGAGCACTTTCATAAACTGTTAATGGGAATGTTCTTTATTAACGATTATATTTAAGTTATTTTGACATTAATTCCACAAAACAGGTTTATGTCTTTTTTTTTTTTTCTTCCGTATTTAGGACAGGGTCTCATTATGTAGACTGGACTCAGTGATTCTCCTGTTTTCAGCCTCCCAAGCGCTGGGATTGCAGCCACACACCACCACGCGCGGTCTCAATCACCATCTCAGTGTGCCTTGGGGATGGGGTTGGCATGGCATGCCAGGGATGGAACCTCAGCCACTGAGCTCAGCCTAAGCAGGTGCTTTAGTTTGCTGAGCTATCAGCCCAGCCCAACAGGTTTATATCTTTTAACCCAACAATTCTACTACTAAAAAATCCATCAGCACTCTCAATTATGCAAAATGATGTGAACATTCCTATTGTAATATATTTTGTTATGGGGACTAATTTAGAAACAATCTACATCAATAGGAAAATAGTTAAACTATCATATGTCCATTAGAGTTGCAAAGGTTTGAAATAAACTAACATCCATCAACAAGGGAGTAGCCTAATTGTTGGGGCTCTATTGATTCAGTGGAATATTCAGTAGAGATTTAAGTGAATGACTTAGACCCACAAATTATAATATGGCAAGCTCTCCAAGACCTATTATTAAAAGAAAGTGAATTATAGGCTAATAAATTATCTAACTTGTATAAAAATACTATATTCATATGCATATACAATACTTAAAGTTGACAGTAGTTGCTTTTGTGGAACAGATTGACGGCAGGTGAATGATGTCAGTTGTCATTTTCTGCATCATTATACGATTTATTTTAGGTGAAGCTATATTAATTTGTTTAAGTTATTTTTAAGTGATATTAACATTAGGGCTAAGTATTAAGTGCATAAGATGTAGGAAACTGCTGGCCTCTGGTAGGTTTTTGATACACATTATCGTGTTTTCTCCCTTTAATCCTTGCTCGAATGGATAAGAACAGACGAATCAAGAATCATTCAGTTAGTGCTTAATGTACACCCTGGGAAAAACTGGTGTGAAAGGATCTTCTGCTATGCTTATGAGGCTAAGATAGATATACTTAAGGACACAAATCTTGGAAAAGTAGGGCTTTAAATTGATGATTGGGAATTGGTAAATTTTTGACTGGGAAAAAACAAAGTACAGTAACATTTATTTCTAGTGTTGGGTATAGGAATAGTGAAGACTGGTAGTGCACGTAGCAGAATAAGGGCTATATCCCTGGTAAAGGTACAAGAATGAATAGTTCTTTTCTCTTCCTAGCCAAATGGTCTAGAAATGGAAATAAGGCAGCATATTTCTTTCACAACGAGTGTCTGTGCATTATTGCTATGCTTTGGGGAGCTGCTGTGAGTACTGAGCCCGAGACATGTGTGCACAGGTTTTCATTTCAGAAAGAAGGATTTGGCAGCTCTGAGGAAAATACTTTAGCGTGTTGGCAGTAGCAACGCAGAGACCAATTATGAGATTCCTGCAGTGATCCAGGCAGAGATATTATGACCTCAAGTCATGGCAGTGGCAGTGAGAAGGTGGGAGCTGCAGCGGGTGGGGTGGGTAGGTAAGATCAAAGTGATAGAATAAGGGATTCCTGGTTAACTGATTGGAAGAGAAGGAGCAGCCTGAGGTACAGGTGAGTTCTGTGGTGATCTCCAGTGAGTAGGGTGAGAGTGTCTGGGAAGGCAGTGTGTTTGGTTGGGGCATGCCATTGTGCAGCAGGCAGGGACCTATGTCCGGAACTGAGAGTGGGGGCACATTGGAGGAAAACATTTGGATAAATCACCTGCAGGCCTGTTCCATTTGCCAGCGCAATCTCAAATGCATAGTGTGTGAGTGTTTCCCTCCTAGCTCTCCAGACAAGGACATTTGTTTCCCTTTCTCTGCTTTGCCCCACGCCTTACATGCTGTTCAGTGTGGATTGTATCAAGGCTCCTTTGCCCCTTGGCTTCTGATTATCTTTGACTTTGACTTTGTCTTTGACAGAAGCAGCCTCTTGCCCAGCTCTCTTTTCCTACAGCCATGATTTCTGGTAACCACTCCCTTGGTGTTTCCCCTCTGGCCCTGAGGTGAGAAAGGTGCTCTTCTGTTGCTCTACTACCTCATCCATGCCTGCATCTTTCTCAGCACCCTCCTTTACATCCCTCCTAAGCAGCCCATTTAATAGAATTGTTTCTGCCTGCTGTGCCTGGGCAGTGAACTGACTGTATTCCGATCTCCTATGGTGAGTATTAAAAATACAGGTAATTGAGTTCTACCCTAGACCTGCCCAAACTGAATTTCCAAAGCTGAAACCAAATGCTATAACCTAGTATCGTAGGTGATTCTAGTTTGTAGCCAGGTTGGGGAGCCTTTCCTGGGCTTCTTGGTGACCCTTGCAAGGCTCATTAATAGCTTGAGCAGTTGACCAGGGTTAGTTTGCTACTATTTGCCATTGACTTCTGGCCAAATTCTTTACCTGCCTGTGTACCTCACATTCCAAAAATGCAGAGGGAATTAATAGTGTCTACCACATGTCGTTCAGAGGCTTAAATGAGAAAAATCTACATAAAGCAGCAGGATGCAATAAGCTTCTAGTGTTACTTATTACCTATTGATAGTATTCATTTAATTGCCACACTTTCACTCCCATTTGCGAAGTCTCAGACACGTCCAACTTATCAACCATCAGAAAAGAACACATATTAGTTTCAAGAAATAATATATGGGAGTCCGCAGGCTGTGAAAACATCCAGCCAGTGGAATAGACAGGGACACAGCAGTACAACTGTCTGGTGACTTTTGATCCATTTTTTTTTCAACTAATGTTTATTAAACTTTTCCAATGGACTGGCAGTGCTGTGGGTGCTCGGATGCAGATGAGCACAAGATCATCAGTGTCTGTCGTGATGGCAGGCACATTCTAGCAGTGATTTTAATCAATGAACAGAGAAGAAAATGGGTTATGTGAGATGATTATGATCCCAATGGGAAGGTCTTACAAAGCAGGGTGTGAGAGTTCGTACAGGGTGGCCAGGAAGGCCTTGCTAATAAGCTGTCATTTACTCAGAGACCCAAAGGCAGTGCAGAAGGCAGCTAGCTCTGTGGACCTCTGGGGAATCATCCCCACAGAGGGAGAACCATGGTAGGCCTTGAGGCCAGGATTACTTGAGGTGCTGGAGAAACAACCAGGAAGGAAAGCATGGTGGCAGCAGAAAGAGGGCATGGCAGGAGGCAGGATTGGAGAGTGGAGTACTGGCTGCAACTTCTGTAAAGCCCACGAGGCTCCTGAACATTTTCTCCCTTATCTCTCAGTGAGGTAAGGACCCCTCCCTGGGCTGTGACATAATCTGACTTCCCATTTATGAAGGATCCTTCCAACTGCTGTGGTAAGAATAAGCTTTTGGGACAAGGGGAAGCAGAGTTCTGCTTCAGAAACCACTGCCATCATCATCCAGGGAGGGAAGTGCTGGACCTCTCAGGAGCTGGAGGTGGGGACCTCGGATGCTTTGCACCCTGTGAGGAGAAAGCTGATGTGTTGATAGACCACGTGCAGGTGGATGCAGAATGGATAGGAGCAGTTGAGACCGGCTCGAGGAGGGCCTGTGCAGTTGGAAGGTCCCTGTGTGCTATTGGGAACCAGCACCCCTCTTTCAGATGCTTTCAGTTGGAGATGTTGAGCAAGCAGCTGGACAGATAAGCCTTAAGTGCCAAGGAGAAGAAGTCCAGGTTGCAGGTAACGTGTTCGGGGGCATGGACTTCGCAATCAATGGTTTGCCAAGTCTTGAATGGGTGAGATCTCTTAGAGCAAGAGAAGAGATAACAAGTGATTGTGAGGACCACTGAATTCTGTAGCACCCCATCTTTAGAAAGCAGGGGTCCTAGAAGGAAACAGTAAAGAGCCAGCAAAGGAACAGCAGAGGACAAGGAAAAGCTGGTGAAGTATGTCCTAGGTGCTGTAACTAGAGTATGTTTCTTGGAGGGAAGGTACCAACAGCAGTCTCCGATGTGCTGCGCATGGGGCTGAGAACTGACTCTCTGATTCAGCAGTGTGACTGTAGCAGCTGGCAGGGTACAGCGCAGGGTTAAAAACCTCACTGGCATAGGTGCTGCAGAGCACAGCCCTGGTGGATTCAGAGAGCAAGCACCAGGGGGCCACTTTCCAGCCAGTGATCCCTGCTAAGGAAGGTGGAATGGTAGGCAGAGTGGGGCTTGTGGTGGAGGAGTATAATTTTAAGGGTAAAATATAAAAAAAATATGATAGTTGTGGATGGAAGGATTTCATAGAAATTGAGGTTGTGGGGGAAAACAGACAAGTGCTGGACAGTTTGGCTTAAGGAAACACCCACAGTTAAAAGAGAAGGCAAAGGAGCAGAGAAGGACAGCTGTGATATTGATGGAAGGAGTGGGAAGCTGTGTGTGACTGCTCAGCCCTCATTTTCTCATTGAAAGAATTGGGAGTTTCCATGCAGCCTTGTGAAGGGAGTCGGCAAGTGACTTCAGGAGCACCTCTGCAGCCAGAACACCAAGTATCTCCTGATCCAGAAATACCAGGGAGGCCAGTGGGCAGTTACCTGGGGTTCTCTGTGTTCTTCCAGCTGGGCAGTGGTAGGTGTGGAGTAGGGTGAATTTGTATGAATCTGGGGTTCCCACACTAAGCAGGGATGTTGGGAAAACACAGCAGGGCAGAGTACACCAAGGAAGCTTAGCTTTCCTTGCTAAAGCCCTGAGGGTTCCCTGCACTAACCTACGTGTTTAGTGAAGTGACATGTGACATTTGTGATGGGGAGGGGATGACTGCTGTTCGTCCCAGTGGGTGGCGAGACCTCTCTTGTGATGGTGTCCCTTTCAGCCGCTCTGACCTTGGTCCCTGCTTTCGAGTACGTGAGCTATGTTCCAACACTGGAACCATCACAACGTGCACATTCTTGTCTGCAAGTAGACAGTAACTTCTGCTTTCTCAGATGTTGAAGGGGCGCCCACGCACACACCCTGGCCTTCAGTAAATGAAATGCCAGGTCAGCATTCTCTGAAAGGTTTGTGAGTCCCAGAGCTAGTTTTAAAACTTTTGGGTGTCACAGTGCACACATGTTGTATCCCCTTCAGTCTAACTGGGCCAACCATTTTCAGGCATAAAATTTGTCTTATGGCATAGTTATATACATAAGCAGTACATTTGGTAAAATCCTATAAAATCACATTTTCAGCTAAAGAAATAACAAATATCACAATGACCCCCAAGGACCAAAACAGCCAACAGTGTATTTTATTAAGAATATTCTAAACAAAACCTATTGTGTGGGTATGTAAAAAATATCTTTTTTTCCTCTTTTTTATGAATTTAGTACAGGGTCTTACTACACAGATTGGATTCGTAGTGATCCTCCTGTTTTCAGCCTCCTAAGTGCTGGGATTATAGGCACATGTCACCATGCCTGGTCTCAATCACCTCTTTGTGCCCCAGGGGTGGGGCTGACAAGCTATGCTGGGGATCAAACCCTGATTCCTGCATCTGCCTAAGCAGGTGCTTGGAAAATACCTTTAACGGGCCAGCCAAATAGCTCAGTGGATTAAAGTTCCTGCAAGCAGGTGCATGGGCCTGTGGTTTAATCCCCAGGCCACAGCAGTTAAGACTGGGTGTGATTGGCACTTGCCTGTAACCCCAGCTCTTGGGAGGCTGTAAACAGGCAGATCACTATGAGTCTGATCTCGTAGGGAGATCCTGAACACCCTAACACCATTGTTTCTTGAGGTAACACATTAGGAAATATGCCAAGAGAATTATAGTTAAAATGATGACTAAATCCCTTAATCGTATATTGTCACTAGTACATAAAAAGGTTGCAGCAATTTGTGTAAAGATATCTGTATTTTACATGTGAAATTGTTCTTCTGGTGTTTTTTTTTTTATGTGTTTAGGAGAGTGTCTTCAGGGTATCGCTATGTGGATCAGACTCATAGTGATTCTCCTGTTCTCAGCCTCCCAAAGAGCTGGGATTACACACATGTGCCACCACACCCAGTCTCAGTTGCCATCTCAGTGCACCCTAGGGGTGGGGTCAGCACAGCACGCCAGGGATCGTACCCTGGCCACTGCTGTCTGCAGAAGCAGGCACTTTAGGCCCTTGAGCTATCAGGCCAGCCTTCTTCTCTGTTTCTGTTTTGGTGGAAACATCATTATTAGGGGTCATATCTGCTGATGTAATATGATTGAGTTTTGAACTTTGCACCTGCCTTCTGTGCAAGTAATGATTTGTACTTTAGGTTTTTGGTACCTGCAATTCTGTTGTTGTAAACCTAGTACTGATATGCTGAAGTCGAGGATGCTGCTGAAAGCACCTCTCCATGGTAATAAAGTGATGAAGAAGGGCCGTGCCACTTGAACTGAAATTGAGCTGGGCGATGTGCTTGAACTGTACGCAACACATCTGTCTCACACTTGCTTTCGTGTGCTTTCTCTTTCCAACCCCTTGCCTCAGTGTTTGTGTGGCACTCAGACAATTAATACTATACACCAATCACTTTAAGATTCCCTATTGAGAGCTCCAATGAGAACCTGAAAAACTAGACAGAAAGCCCACAAGGAAAGCTTCATTTGTACATGTGGGCTGTTGCCACCTAATCTGGCTGAATGCCAATGGAATGAGGTGGCTCCGGGATATGACATTTAATTGCCCGGGGAAAAAATTCTTGGCCTTATCACTTAGCATTATTATTATTATTATTATTATTATTATTATTATTATTATTACCTGTAAGAAAATAAGGACCTGGATAGAGATTATCCACATTGTGCCAACAGCCCCTGATGAAGGCTGAACGTGTTAGTTAAGCATAGAGAGTGCCGAAGGTCACGCATCAGTCACTCCAGCCATGCTTGAGCATATCTGGTAGCATAACACTATCAGCAATGGCATTGTCAAATATGCAGGCAGCTGGAGGATAAATATGGAAGTAATGTGAAAGGTAAAAGCAAGAATGGAAGAATAAATGACAGTGAACACTTATCTCTCAATAAGAGAAATGATTTCAAATGTACCCTCCTTCAGGCCAGCTCTGACAGCTCTCTAATACAAAATGCTGCACAAAACACAGCCAGCTTCTGAGAGCAAGAGACCCTGTGCTCAGCCACCTCTGCTCAGCAAGGGGATGAAGGAAATAGACATGGCAGCCAGCGTTAAAGGAGCTTAGCTCTAAGAGAGGATCAAGGGAAATGTGACAGACAGTGAGTGCCGGCTAGAGATAACAGCTGCGTGATGGATGTGTAGAAATGTGTGAAAAACTGGTCAATGGAAAAAATAGAATGGAGAGGGAGAAAACACTACAATTTTTAGATGAGCATGCCGAAGGATGCTAGTTTGGACTAAAAAGAAAGAATCAGGTATGTTCTCATAGTCATTGCCTGGTGGTAGAAAAGGAAAGAAACTCTTCCTCTGTCTCTCTGTCTCTCCCTCTCTCTTGTCTCTCCCCCTCTCACTCACTGGTGGCCCACTGCAATTGCAAAACCTTTGACTGTGTATGTATCTGCTTCCTCTTAGTCCAAAGAGAAATATATTCTTTCCTTTTTTTTTTTTTTTTCTAAGCAACATCAATAGGGAGGTGGCTCATGCTCACTCTAATACACATTTTAATTGTATTTTTACATAGAGTCCAACAAATCTTTAGTGCCTGAGCACATACAGATTGACGAGACTGATGGCGAATCTGTGCTACATAATAAGTTTACCCTTGTCCTAATTATTTTTTATGGATCACTACCCAGAGTGGATATAAAAAAGAATGGCTTTAACATTTCTCTCAGGCTGATTAGAGTTTTACTATCTTTTTGCTCTTTTCCTTTCTAAATCAATGAAAAAAAAAGTTTGGCTAAGAAACAGTAAATTGAGCCACTCTGACCTTTTGGTATTTGGATAAAGCAAATATGTAAGTGATTGTCTTCAGACATCTTTGTGATGAGTCTCCCAGAAGAGAAACATGGGCCTCTTGATTCTCCAATTACTCTTTTGAGCAGCTAATTATCTTAGCATTTGGCCAATGAGGACTTATATCTTTATGGGTTTTATCTTTCCAGAAATAGTAAATTCATGTACATCCCTTGGTCTAAATGTGTATCTGTCTAAATTCTCCATAGTACTTATGTTTTTAAGTCACATTGCTTTACCCTCCCTCCTTATGCTAATAGATGGAGAGAAACTGGTGTGTGTGTGTTGAAGGAGCTCTTTCTTCCCCTGATGGTGGTGATGGCTGTGTTGTGAGAATCTCCTCCCCGTACACTGTGATGTCTTGCCATGCCTGCCAGATTAGATATTCTGGAGGTAAGAATCTCGTGGTAGGCGTGCAGATGACTTAAATAGATTGCATTTTCTGAAAAGGTAGGAATTCGAAGATAGCATAATGTTTCTATATCTGTGTTCATTTTTGCGAAAAGTTGGTGTTATCTTTCAGCTTTAAAGTAATTAAATTACTAGTCTTGTTATATCTATTTTAGAGAAAAACCAACCAAGATATAGCAGGATGAATGCATCTTTTCCTTCCTCTGTTCCCCCAGGTTCTGTAGTGCCTTCCCTAGAGTATTGTCTGCTGTGAGACCACCAAATGCTTTCTCATAAAGCTGACAATTACTTGAAATTATCAGTAATCACACAAGAGGCAATTACAACTTATGGGAGCACCAACATAATTATACACTTTTTCTACATTGAACTTACGTGTTCTTTACTAGCTTGAGCCCATACATGGCTGCAGAGCCTTTTCTAGCCAAATTATGTAGAATTCAGACTAGATGTTCTTTACTTTAGTTGTGACCAGTGAAGGCAAGCCCTGATTTTGGAAGCATACATGTTAGGCCATCCATGTATGGACCTCTTTTTCCTTTTCCTTTTTAATATGTCTGTTAGTTAATTTTACCAGGATCTGGAAGGCCATACCAGAAAGCAGGTGACCTTTGGGCAGGTGTGTGTGATGGAAGCAGAGCCAGTACACGTGACGTTGCCTCTGCCTTCCTCTGTGCTGCTGCGTGCGCGTGCGCGCACGTGCATCGCATATCATATGTCACCTGAAGAAAATGAGCAGCCCCTGCTCATTTTCAATGAGTAAAACTGTGCTCCATAGGGTTTAGGATGGACGTAAACATATTTAGTACATTGACTAGGGAAGTAGCCCCTGAGGACTTTAGATTTCTACATGGGAAAGAATACAAGAATGTCAGCCAGACCTGCATCGCATTCCACTAGAATTTTAACTCAGTCATAAGCTGTAGCCATTTAGGGTTGTTGTAGTTAGTTTGCTCACTGCTGGGGCAAAATGCTCAACACCCAAAATCAAGGCAGGAAAGATTTATCTAGCTGTCAGTTAGTGGAGGCTTCAGTCCATACTTGGATGGCTCCAGGCAGTAGGCAGTGGTTCATGGTGGCAGAGAACAGCAGAGAGCAGAGGAAGGAGCAGCAGCTGCAGCATCTATTAAGCCTCTTTCCCCTCCTCCCATGCTGACTGTGAAGACCAGAGCTCCACCTGGAAGATCCGAGCACCTCCAAAGTGGCTCAGCTGTGAAGATCAAGCTCCTTGAAGGAAGTGGCAGGGCTGTGAAGCCTTCCTCAACCTCTTTATAGACCCTCGTAAGTGCTGAGTCACTCTAAGGGGGGCTCTCCACTCCCCCCAACCCCAGGGTATAGAATTGCTGAGCCAATCCAGCTAACTTTTTGACCCCTCAAGTTGACACAATGTATCAACCACCACCAGGGTCTTCATTGATAATGACTATGATTGAATTTGCTAAATGCCTGAAAAAAATGTAGGTTATACAGAAGGTGCTCAGGACATGGTGGCTTATATTTTGAGTCTTGGTGGATGAATCTCTAAGGCTTGGTGGAGAGCAGAGATTTGATCTAGGGATTGGTAGAAAAGTACAAATCTCCTCAACCTTGTGGAAGTGTCTAGCCATGGAGGATCTAAATGAAGAGGCAGTAGACAGTGGTCCCCTCTGGTGGCTTTCTTGCATTCACACAAAGCAGACTTGCTTGTTAATATAAACCAGGATAGTCTCCAGTCTCCAATAGCTGTTGCCTTTTCCCCTGCTGGAGATAGTTAGCTGCATTTTTATGTCTGTCTCTTAAATGTAACTCTGGGGTGCAAAGCTGTCACTTGTTTTCACATTTTTCTTTAAGCGCTCAGTTTTCATAAACACTTTTTGAGTGTATGCGGTGTGCTGGTCCCTTGTGCCTGACATGAGGGAGACTGAGCTGAAAGAAGACCTAGCTGTGCACTGTGTTACTTAATGGTGCTTGGAACAGAGTTCCTTGAGACTTTCCTCAGGTGGTTGGGCTCTCTATGATGGTTGTGTGGTAGAGTATGAAAAACACTTTTTTCAAGGAATATGTTCTATAGTAAGGGCTGAGAAGGGTGAGTGAGCCCCAGGTGACTCCTACTTTAGCATGATGAAAGTTTATTGTTCACTTAGAAAATGTTATATAAGCACTGTATTCTATAGCCTTGGGGCATAGGGCTTTCAGGACAATTTAGGAAGATAGGATAGGATAAAGAAGCAATTTTATGATTTCTCAATATATAAATATTGACCCCACAGCTAATAGGATATAGGCTTTCACAGTAGAGTGTTATCTGAGGGCTGTTTCCCACACATAGAGAAGTTGATGCTTTTCCTGTGCTGATCTTTGTGTGTGTGTGTCTGGTAGCAGGGATTGAACTCAGGACCTTACACTTGGCAGCCAAGCTCTTATTCTACTGAACTATCTCCCTAGCCCCCTGTGCCAGTCTTTGAAAGGCACCTTTCTTGGCTTACCTGCCCATGCTTCTCTCCCATTCCTTAAGAACATAGTTCCTTTTCCTACGGAAAACCCATTCTGAGGGTCTTGGGGATCTTGATGTCCCCTGCTATTGTGGTAAGGTATTTGATCTATGCCTGGTTATTTAAAGAGTTTGTGTACTTGGCCAGTGATTAGTCAGAGGCAGAAATGAAATCTTGCTGGACCAGCTGGCCCATTCTTATACAACTTCTTTGCCAGAACTGTTGAGAGACATCACCCCTTTTCCTTTGGGTCCCTAAGATGGTAGAGAATGGGGCTAGGGCTGTTGCTCACCATCATTTTTGTCTGTTGGAAAGGAGAGAAACATACCTAAATTGTTTACAGCCTAATTCGAGCATGAAGGAAGACATTTCCTGTTATGTCTGAGTTACCACCTCCTCCCCCAAGTCATGCTGGGAGTGGTGGGTGTGAGCTTATTTAGAAATTTAATATTTCTCATAAACTCACCTATTAAAAATGAGTTCCCAATAAATCTTGTCTGATTTTATAATAGTCTCCAAGTCTCCAAGTCTCCAAATCATATTGCCTTTGGGAAACACCTAATGTGTTCGGTCAATTCTGATCTTTGACATCTCACGTCCTCTTGATGGGCCCTGACTTCTGTGGTCTCTTGTCAGTAATCTCTCAGTCTGTGAACACTTGGATGATACTTCGCTGAGAATTTCTACAATTCCCCCATATAAGTGCATTATATTTTCCTTGATTTAGATACTTCTTACTTACAAGTACCAACAACTGTTGTTAGGTGGTAATGCTACAATATTTCCAACTGTTCTATAGCCTCTTTAAGTGTAGAACAGTTACTGTCCTTAAAAATGAGGATATCAAGGTCTGCAGCTCTGTAATGTCCCAAGTTAAGCAGATCAGTGTTCTAGTTGTGCCTGATTTGACCCTCTCTCCTGAGCTTTGATGAAACCACCATGTCATTGCACGTCTCTGGCACCAGAAACGGCTGTGGTATGCACTTGTTGGAGTGTACTGCAGGGAGGCCTGCCCCAGCTTCCCATCTCCATTGTTCCCCCTGGTACCTAGCATGTGAAATGCCCATCCAGAGCTAGAAACCATGATGAAACTGCCATGTTCCTTCCCACTGGTTATTTGCAGGGAGCGAATGTTATTCATGTAAGGAAAAATGGTCTGTTTACAATGAAGGTTTGAGGTTTTCTTTGGAATTGTCTCAAAATAAGAAATTTGTAGAAAATATAGTCAACACAAATCCTATTAAAATGTTAATTGATTTGTAAGAAACAAAGAAGATTGTCAGCAATAAAAAAAAAAAAAAAAGCCATGGCTTAGAGTTAAGGACAAAGGAGTTAACAGAAAAAGATAATTGTCAAAACATTCACAATCTAAGAGAGAGAAATAGAAACTCTTTAGGGCCAAGCTATGGTACTCTATCAAGAATAGCATTCTCCATTCAGAAACGTCTAGGCACCTTTCACTGAGCACTACACGTAATTAGCATAAGCAGTGTGTCATTATCAACTTACAGCTTCTGCCCCAAAATGCAAAATTGAGATGTCATAACACTAGCCAAAACTAGCATAAATAAGACAACCAAAATACTAGTTTAAAAAAAGCAAAGCACTATCTAGGGCTGGCCAGCTAGCTCAGCAGATTAAAGTGCTTGCTTAGGTAGATGCAGCGGCTGGGGTTCTATCCCCAGTGTGCTATGCTGGCCCTGCTCGCAGGGCTCACTGAGAGGGTGATTGAGACTGGGCATGATGGCACATGCCTGTATTTCCAGCTCTTTGGAAGGCTGAACACAGGCAGAGCACTACAAGTCCAATCTATGTAGAGAGACCCTGTAGACCCTTACTAAAAATACAAAAAAAAAAAAAAAAAAAAAAAAAAAAAAAAAAAAAAAAAAAAAAAAAAAAAAAAAAAAAAAAAAAAAAAAAAAAAAAAAAAAAAAAAAAAAACCCACTATTTAGACCAGCACTTTACAGTAAGGTAATAGTTACATAAATAATACCTGCAACATTAAGGGCAAAATGCATGAGGATGTGCTAAAGATAAGGAAAAGTTGGGGAAGTCTGGGCAAAATGAAAGATCAGGGAGGATGTGGCTGTGGGGATCTGAATTGTTCTGCATTTGAGCTTTTCTCAGGGACTTAGGTAGTTTTCTTGGCAAACTTATGTATCTTAGTGTGAATAGGGAGTTGGAGAAGGCTAGTGGGACCCACGGTTCTCATACATTACTCTGTGGCTGTACTCTATAAGAGCATGGTTTAAGAACTGCCATCATAGGAGAGCAGAATTATTAATTTAAATATACATAAGGGTCAGCAGGTCACAGAAAGGACTACTCAAAAGAATTCTGGGGACTCTGGTCTTCTAGAGTATGAGCCTTAAGGAAAGGCATTTAAGGTACCTTCAAACAAACCTCCTGTGAAGGCTTTCAATGGACCAACTAGCGACTGCTAGCTATTGTTTAGTTACACTTAAGTGTATCAAATTAATTGGTTTGGAGCCACAAACTGGATTAGTAAATCCCACTTCTGGGTGTGTCTGGGTGGGCCATAGAAGCCTGCCCGTGGGTGCTGTATGTAGTTTCTGGCCCCCCTCATTTCTGACACTACTCTTCTGCTCTGCTTACATGTTGTGTCCTTCTACCATGATGTTTATGTCTTGAACCCAGTTGACCATGGACTAAATTTCCTTTAAATGTGAGCTAAATTAAAATTTACTTATTAAATTTGTGGGCTTGGGGTGTTTTGTTACAGTGATAGGAAACCTGTCAGATACAGAAAATTGCCATCAGAGAAACGAGAGTATTTTTGAGACTATACTTGATGAAGTGCTTTAGAAGCCTTTGAGACTGGTTTGTGCAAGTGGTTTGGAAAGGCTTGGAGGAGTATGCTACAGAAGGCTGAAGAGGCTGGTGGGTAGTTCTGGTTAGAGTTTAGAATACCAGAATGCTGATAGGAATGTGGACAGTACATTGATAGGTTTGTGGAACAAGACTTCCTGGGCAATTGGATGAGGGGTTAGCTGTGTTACACTCTAATAAAAAATGTACCTGCATTTTGCCCATGTCCTGAGACTGCTGGAACTAAGATTAAGGACAGTGAACTGATTGATTTGATGGAAGTAATTTTAGGGCACTCAAAAGTTCAGGCTGTTGCATAGGAATTGCTGTATATTTTTAGTAAGATTGATATTGAATATTGGGAAGAAAACAGAACAGATCAACTTGAAAAAGTTAAATTTTGGCCCAAAATTCCATATGTAAACTTAAAGTTAAAGGAGGTGTGGTTCCTGAAGGATTAGCACCATTAAAATGAAATCATTATTTTATACAGAGAAAAGAAGATTCTCTGAGGGCATCTCAGAAATCAGCACAGTACCATCTGTCAAAATCCTTATGACGTAAATGTGTAAGTCTTCCATTTCAGAAGAGAGACCCTGAGACTTCTGTGTGAAAAGGACCTGCTATGTAATTAGTTCACCAGCACTGATTTCACTGTGCTCAGCTATTCAGGCACTTAGAGAGGATTGCTGTTAAGATCCAAGGGAGCCTGGCTACTGCCTCTGTTGACTTTAGCATCACCAATATGATACTAATTTTAATGGTATAAAGAATGCAGTAGTTGTGGGATTGGGTTAGCTTCCTCTGCAGATCTCAAGATAACTGGTGGCCAGAGAAGGAAATGTTGAGAGCGAAATGCATGAAGCTGTAGGACTGAAGCCAAAAGTACAGTGGAGACTTCAGGAAGCTGGCAATGCTATGTGTCTGCTAAGGAAAACTGTAGGTCATGAATGGAGCCGGCCCCAGACAGAGGCCTTGTGGGCTGTAACAAAAGGTCAAAGGGTAGGGGCCACTCAACTCACTGGAGCTCACATATCACCTTCACATGCCCTGAATGCCATACACAGAGCTATGGGACTTAAATATTTACCATGCTGGCTTTTGGTCTTACTTTGGTCTGATTCTTTTCTGTCACCATATTCTTTCCTTCTGGAATTGGAATATTTACCCTATGTACCTGAACCTTGAGATTATACAATGTGTTATTTTTACAGAGGTTCATAGGTAAGAGTTTGCCTTGAGTCTCAGAAGAGATTTTGACTTCAACTTCTGAAAATTTCCAAAACTGTTGAGACTTGGGGAAAGGGACTACTTTTTCTTGGTTTGATGATACAGGATACTTTTTTATTTCATTTCATTTTATTTTATCTTATCTCATCTCATCTCATCGTATCTTATTTATGGCCGGCTCAACCTGCCCTAGGGGTGAGGCTGGTGCAGTTGTGATTGTTACCCAATGCAGCATTTGCAAACAAAACCAAATTTTTTTCCAAACAGTTCTGTTTGTGAATTGAATTGTTTCCATACAAGAGCCTTTGTGAACTGTGTACCACTGTGTAAGGGAGCTGGCACTAAATGGTGATGCTAATTTGAGGATGCTTTTCTCCCAGTGTTAAGACTTTCCTACCATATGCTGGTCTTAATCTTCATGATCAACCACCACTTGTCTACAGCACAATCTAGTTCAAGGTAGGCATCTCATATAACCCATAATTGTCTCTGTTTAATTATCTTATATTGACTAAATCAGTTTTTCATGTGCAGAGAGCGTAACTCACAGATGGTCTACAGCCTGAACAATTTGTGAGCTACTTTAAACATATTACAGGTAAAATGAGAATGAATCATCTTTGTCAGCTCATTAGCCTTTTCCTCCTGGTGGCAGAGGAGAGAGTGAAGGGATGGGAAAGGCCGTGGACGGATAGGTAGTTGTCAATAAGTACTCGCTGGGAGTGAATAGCAGATGCAGTCATGAATGAGTCCTTTGAGTCCCTTCCTCTGCTATTTCCAGAGCCTGCTGTAAATGTAGTTTGACAATGGGAATAATAGCGTCTTCTAAAACTGCTGCAAGGTTAAAGTGAGGGACTTCACAAAAACGCCATTTGTAAACATGACACTGTTTTTATGCTCCAAATCCATGTGTCCATGAAGGCACTTTAGGGCGCTCTGTGATCAGCCCATTAGAGAGCAGCGTGGAATGAAAAGCAGCTTCAAATGTCCTGTGACTCAGCAGGGTTCTCGGCTGGCAGTATTTTCTACAACAGGGGCTGCAAGTTTGAAGTTTGCCCAACAGATGAACTTATGTGGCCTGTCCACTGCTTTAAAAGTTTGATTTAAATTATCTGTTAGCATTTAATAATGGAAAATTCACTGAAAATGTGAATCTTAAGTGTTTCTTGGAAAATCAGTTTTCTGGAAGCTTTGGACTTGAACTCCCACATAGAGGTGAAGCCAGAATGGACTAGGGGTGACATATTCTTTTGGTTAGCAGTGATCCCCTCGCACCTTATTTCTCCCCTCAAATTGTGGGCAGGTGATACTTGCTGTTGATCCTGTGCTTTTTGTTGGCTCCCTTAGCCTTCTCTGATCATTTCCATTACCTGCCGAGGTCCTACAGACAGCCAAATCTGACCTAGGACAGCCACCCCTCCCCAAATACCTTTCTCCATCTCTGTGTGCCTCAATTACTTGCCTTAGAAGTGTTTCCTTCCTTTCTCTTTGGAGCAACCAAATCTTTACTTATTTATGTAAAGATTCTTCTGTTTGGTCTGTTTGGTCTGTTTGGGATTATTTTAAGGGGCTGCTTTGGGATGCATCCTTTTCAGCAGGGTACTTAAAATTTTGCAGCTTACTGTACTTCCTGAGTCCTTGGTGCTACACCGTGCTCATGGCCTAATTCAAGTCCTCTGACTTTTCATATTTCTTGCTCCATGTGCATGAACAACTCTGCCTTTGAAGTTTGTGACTGTGTTTATCTTTACTACATTGTCTTGATATTTTATTTCTAAAATATTGCCTTAAATCTCCTTGTCTGTGAGTTAGCTGCATTTTGTTTTGCTTTGGGTTTTGTGTTTTTAAGACAGAGTGTTTCTGTGTGGTTCATGCTGACATTGAACCCATAATGTAGCCTAATTTAGCCTAGAACTCACAGTGATTGTCCTGCCTCAGTTTATGACATGCAGTAATTACTGACCTATGTGCCCCATAGCTGGTCACAGTTGCCTGCACTTTGGGTAGGTATATTGTTTAATTTTTATGACTAATATATGTCTGATATGAATCAACTTTAGTATTATTTTGCTAAAATCACTTACTAGCTTGTGGGAAAATAAATGTGGTCTGGGCCTTCAAAGTATTCATAACCAAATAATGAAAATATTAATTCACGATGTGAGGAAAAATCATAGTGGAGCTCAGTCACATTAAAAGTAATTGCCTTTTGTATAGCTCTCAATAGCACATAAAATGCTTTTAAATGTATTACTAGATATAAGCGAGAGCTTTGCAGAGCAGGAGTAGTGATGACTGACCAGGAGGTTGAGGAAAGCTTCAGAGAGTAAATAGTATTTAAGGCTGGTATTGAAGGCTAAGCTGTAGTCTGACCAATGAAGAAGGGTGAGCGGGGCATCCCAAGCCAAGAACTTGATGAGCCGTAGAAAGAGACAAAATGAGAAGGTATGTTTTTGGTATGGATAGAAGACAAAATGGGATGGGTCCTGCATAGCAGGGCACGTGGTTGCAAGTGAAACCACTGGAAAATGACAGGCACCAGATCGTAGATAAATGAGAATACCATCTAAAGAGTTTAGCACTAACCCAGACAACTCAGCTCTTCTTGCTGCCAACTGATGATTTTGTTTGCCTTCGCACGATCTCATAAGAGTTTGAGGACCTAGTATGACCCCATTTAGTATAAGGCAGTGTGTTTGAATTCTCAACTGTGAGTGACATAAATGTTATCAGCTGTTTCATGTAACCAGTCAACTAATCAACTAAATAATTATGTGGCATGTATTGACCTGAAAGGCTAAAAAGTCATCTCAGGCACCATAGGACCCAGAGCTTGCACAGTGTCATGAATTCCATCTCTTAAGTCCATCTTTCTTGGCTGTCCTTCCTGTCCCATCTCTGCATGTGGCCATCCCCAGCATCGTGTCCAGTAGACAGGTGTCTCTGTCCTAGAATTTGCTGGCCAAGTCTTAAGAGTTAAGGAGCTACTTGGATTACATTCACCTGTCTGCTTGCTACATGGACCTGGGAGTGTGTTTGAGGAGCATTTATGGATCCTATTTCCAGATTAGGGACTGGCAACATGACTTGCACAGCGAGACATGTGCATGACAGCAAGTTCTTGTATTTTTAAGAGATTCAACTACTATTTCCTTATAATTTGGGATTTGAGATGCACATTTCACTGATAAGGAAGAGCAAGTTCATCAATCTCTACCCATTCTGAAAGTGACGAGAGTCACTAGCACAAGGCTGGCTCTTTGTTCCATGTAGAATTGTATGTGTTTATATGTAGCCTTGGTATGTGTATGTGTACAAAGTAAAAAGGTAGTTTTAAAGTCATAACAATAGGAAATGATTTAAGTACAGCAAAATTGGGTCTGTCAAATTTCCCACTGAATGATCCATGCAACATTGTAAAGTTCAGGGCAAATCTTGACTCCATTGTGGATTTTGTGTTGCACGGTGTTGAAAAATATTTTCCCTCTTTGCTTTAGAGCTTTCTATGGAAGCATTAATGCAGGGCTTTATGAAGGAAAGTGCCTCTTCAGCTGGAACCACAGACTTTGCTATGTTAATTGGTGCAGCAGAGGTTCAGCAAACATTGCTCTGAAGTTTGGTATCACATCTACCCAGATTCTCCAATTTACAAAACATTCATTCGCAGTCTTTTGTTTTTAAGCATTGAGAGATTTCTAAATTTATAATTGATCTGCTAGACACTGCATATTATGTTACTTAAAATAACACTGAAAACTGAAAAAGTAGAATTGTCAGGTCACCTATAGTTTTTAGTGGGTTTTCTCTTTCATATAAACGTTTCAATTTCAATTGCTGTCAGTTCCTCTAAATAAGAATCGATCTTCTTTCCCCTTGCTATTCCCATCATTCTGAGTGCTTTCCGGGGAAGTAACCAAATTAAATTAATCTCTGCAGCTTTGAGTATTGTATTTATTTATTTTTCCC
Source organism: Myocastor coypus (assembly GCA_004027025.1). NCBI lineage: Eukaryota > Metazoa > Chordata > Mammalia > Rodentia > Myocastoridae > Myocastor > Myocastor coypus. The sequence goes on along the minus strand of PVJA010000036.1, from coordinate 82,108 downwards.
TCTATAATTTGGTGATTCTATTGCACTAAGACATCCTTTTTGTTAACAGTTCAATTTCCTTCTACCGTTCTAGATGAGTTGTCAATGATAAGTAAAGTCATATTTGAATTCCAGTAGGTTTCTCTTCATTCTTCGTGAAGAAAAGCATAATATCCCACACTGTCACAGTTAGTTTATTTTTTAAATGACAGCAGTGCTGTTATATCTTTTAACTTTTGAATTTTGTGAGGACTTCCAGCTATAATGGCATAAAAATTGTGAGAAAATGCATTCATATTTTTATTGCTTGGAGGAAATATATTTTATATAATGTATATTATCAGTTACTAACACGTTTAATTATTGACCCAAATTCTTGATCGAAACTCTGTGAAGAACCTTAAATAAATAAATAGTGTTCTTTTGTTCTATCTATTTGTAGAGGTGGGAGTGAATTGGGAGCTAATAGGACTAGGCTGTACCAACGCAGCTTGGGCAGTAGTAGCTGCTCTCCAAGTGATGCCTTCCTGCCCCCTTGCCAAGGCCATGCCAAGTGTATGTTGCATAACCCTGGGGAGCAGGGTTGCTTTTTATGAGAGCTTCTCCTTAAATTGTGTTGGCTAGCTCTCTCCTCGAAGATCAAGTTCTAGCTAAAGTAAGTTACCACCCTCTTTCATAGGCAGTAATGGGATGCTCTAAAAGAAACTTCCATAAAATATTTGAAGTTCCCTTTTCTGTTTTCAAAAATAATTGCATTGCTAAGCCACTTCGTGAAATACCTCTTTGTTTCTCAGTGTCAGCTGCATTGGAATTCTGAGATTCTCTTCAATGAAGAGTCTCAGGTGGCCCAGGACAAGGCTGCAGTCAGCAGTACTCCATTTGCTCACCATGTACAGTCCTGGGGTTGGAGCCCAGGACTGGGGAAGCAAAGGCTTCTGGAGCCCCACCTAGGGCTACACAGGTGATTTTTTATCTTAAAGGAATGTGGTAATTACCATGCTTCTCAGGAAATTTTTCTGCCTGATAAAAATTGAGAACCATTGTTACTGAGAGATTACTGATGACTGTAAAGTACTGGCCTAATGATGTGTATTTAATGAAGTGGCTTTTCCACTAAAATAAAAGAAGGGCCAAAATGTGGAGCAGAAAGAGAGCTCTAGTCTTCACAGATAACTGTTACCTTCAAAAGTATCACCTTTTACTGGTAGCAATATTGGTTATTGTTGAAGTAATTTATCACATGTTAACTATAATGTCATGCTTTAGGGCATAATCATACGTTACTGTTGCACAGACATCACCCTTCCATTAAGATTTATAATCTAAGGCAGCCATCAACATTAGGTATTTATGACATTTTTAAGCACAAAAATGAAACTAAAATGTTTAAGTGGGTTAAGTTTGAGGCAACTTAATGCTTTTAATAATGTCAATTAAACGCAACTCACAATTTGAACTTCAGAATAGAGGAGTGAGGAAAGTTTGTAATGTGTGAGTCATTTTCTAACTTGGGGGAGGTTGTTTCTAGGATTTTTACAAAATCATATGTGTATATATTTTAGTTAACTGAGAAAAAGACCACTTATAACTAAGTAACAGCCAGTTTTAAGAGAAGGCAGTAAAATGCCCAGTTCTCAGGAAAGGAGCTATGAAATGCTTCTGCAGCTACCATCTTGGTGCTGACAGGCCACGCCCAACCTGCCCTTCTGGGGTTGCTCTGTATATTTAATCACCATGGCCTTGATAACTGCTTGATTTTGAGTTGGTCCATGAGCATTAAACGCTCTTAAATTTTTGATATTGGGCCAAAGCCATTCATATAAGAACTTTTAAAATTATAATGACATGCAGCATTTATGGAGTACAAGCACATACAAACATTTCACTAGACTTGTGATCTTTTTGCTTTTTCACTAAAGATCAATTCTAAATTGATCAATTCTAGATTGATCTTTAGTGAAATTGATGCCTTTTTACTAGAAAAATATTGAAGCTTAAGGGAAGAAAGGGTAATATTCTTGATATTTTTATATCACCCTCTTGCCTCCCAGGTGGCAATTCACTGTCAATACGTAGAGCACAGTATTATTAAGTGTGTGAAATGTTATTACAGAGAAAATTCCATAAGAAATTTGATCCATCACTTTGGCATGATACCAGACTTTCAATCATGTTGTAACATTAAAGTACCATTTTTAATGTTTCTTGGGCCTGGATTAATGTTTGAAGTTGAGGAATAAAATGAGTTTGGAGAAAACACATTCGTCGCTTTCATATCTACCTCTGTCGTGCTCTGCCTAACTCTTTGACTGTTCATAGGAATTGGATTAGAAATAAAAGTATATCGTTGAACACTTGCCGTGGGCCCCAGGTTGCTCTCAAATTTTAAAATAAAGAAAAGAATCCATTACCTAAAATAAGAAAAATAAATACAGATATACAGCAATTGTATGTTATGTCGAGGTGAGAATCTGATATGGCAGAGATGTCTTCTCAGTCAGGCAGAAACTGGAATTCTTTCAAAATAGAATTAACTCATTGAGGTTATGAAAATGATTTGCAAATTGCCCGAACAACAAATAAAACTCCTTTGGAGGAAGGTGTTTTAGTTTTTGTTCCATTCATTTTTATAAAAAGGAAGAGTATGCTGTCGAGGGATATGAAGGAGTCATTACCTTCATTCTAAGAATGAGCAAGATCTGGCTTATAGAATTCTGTAAGTTGAAGTTGTTTTCCACTAATTTCTGGGTCTTTTCCTATGTTCCATATGTAATAGCTAGTATATATCTTCCCTATGTAGTTTCAAATTCAAATCTTTTTCTTATATTTTTAGAGAGTCTTGCTATATAGTTCATGCTAGTCTTGAATGTACCCTGGGCTGGCTTTGAACACATAGCAATTTTCCTGCTTCAGCTTCCCAAGTAGTAGGATTACAAATATACTCTACCATACCCAACTCTCAAATCTTAGCTAGCTCTGGGATTGTGGACTAATTAATCACCCAGCCTTTCTGAGCCTCTGTGTCTTTAAATCTATGAAATAGGAATGATACAGACTCTGTAGGGTAGTGGTCACACCATCCTTGTCATCAGACTTAGTGGATCAGGCTCAGTGCATAATAAGCCCTCATCATGTGGTGTGTGGTGGATCCTGTTTCTGTTACCTACATGAGCACCCACACTTTAGGTGTTCATGTTTGATAGTTAACATGAGACATACATTGGGTAGTTATAACGTAGCACAAACTAAAGTTCAGAGAAAGGAGAGATCCCCTCTTCTCCAGGAGACTTGGAGGAAGAGGTATCATTTGACGCAAGCTTTGAGTGAAATAATGCTTGAATAAGTAGAGAATCCTTTCCAGGGATAGAGGAAAACTGCATGAGAGCTTAAAAAGTAGGGATGTGAATGCTATCAGTGAGGTGTTACTGTGACTGTGGTGTAGAATGCGTGAACTACGGCTATGTAAGTAAAGACGGGGGAAATGAAGTTGCTTATTGCTAATGTGATTATGTAAGACCTGAATACCTTGTGTTTGAAGGTTTGGTCTCCAAGCCATAGAAAGTGGCTTGTTGCTACCTCCATGTAGGGGACCTAGCTAGTTCATTTATGACCAGTGTACCCAGCCACAGCTGAAAAGCTCACCCTGCCCGAAGTGTTCATGCTGGCAACCTAACAGCCGATGAGTGTTGGACTTCCGTGTTGCCCAGCCGGTCACACTTTCTGCTGTACCAATGGAGTCATCTAGTATTAGAAGGCACTGTGTTTCTAGGTTATCTCAATTAAAGGGCCAACATTTTCTAAGTTATCTGTGTGTGATTGATTAGCTTTGAAAATAGCATTGGTCTCAGAAACTGCCAGAGGACTGACTGGTCAGCAAAGATGTCAAAGAGGTTTGCCTCTTTGTGCATCGTCATGGCCAAGTGCTTTTGTATCTATTTACGATTCAAGAACCCAAACTAAGATTATTTCACTTTTTCTAGTTCTTGTAAATACTTTCTGCTTAGTTATAGTTTTACTACTCTGTCTGTTTCTTCTTTTCTGCACAGAAAGTTATAAAATATAACACGAATCACAGAAAAGAGCTAGACTATAAGGCAGCTGGGGACACCTCCCCCCCGCAAATGGTCTTTACTCAGAGTTGGTTCAGGGGCTGATTTGCTCTCCAGAGACCAAAACTGAGTAAGAATACTGTGTTCTTAAGTAATGAGGGACAGAAGGATGAATCAGTTATTAGGTCTGATGACTCAGCAATATTTTAAAGAATGAAAGAAAAAAGCCCTTGTTGAGAGAGTAGATATAATCAAGAGTACATAGGGACCACGACTAATGACATACATCTGAAATCCAAGCACTCTTGAAGACTGATGAAGAAGGATCACAAATTCAAGCCCTGCCTGGGCAATTTAGTGAGAGATGGTGTCAATTTTTTTTTTTCTTGTGTATGTGAGTGTAGCCCAGTCCAAAGGTCCTAAGTAATCCCCCATAATACAAAGAAGAAAGAATAAGTAGACTTGCTCGTTCAAGACAGCTCCACAAAAACAAAGCAAGGTGTCAATTTCCAGACCTAGAGCTTGGTCTGTCTTATGTCAGTACTTCCTCTGATCCATCCTGCTACTGGACAGGGACCGGTGTAGTACTGAGAGGACTATCACTGTGGGGCCTCACTATTGCTGGAATCTAGGACCATAGGCAGGAGAGTTGGGCTTTATCACATGTTTCCTTTCTGGAGATGATTGTGATATTGACATGTTGATAGGTGCTCTGATGGCCAGACTACCAAGGAACACCCAATTATTGTTGAAGGGTGCAAGAGGTACCTCCCAGGGACTGCAACATGGGAGCCAAGGCAGGGCATCCTTTCTGGTTGTAATTGAGTTCACAGAAGCTCTGTTTTGGGGCTGGTAGATGTAATGGGCTTGCATCTGGCTGTGAACAAGAGAATCTAATTAAACAGTGGCTTAACTATATGGCTGAGTTTATCTGACATGAAGCCCCAAGAATGCAGTTTGTGACCAACTCCAGCATGTACATATCTTCAGTGTCACAGATGCTTTCTTTCACTTCTTTCTTCTTTAGTAGGATGCTTTTCATTTGTAGAGTTTCAACATGACAGCTCACAATCACACATGCTATAAGACCCAGGGTGGAAAGTGACTACCAGAGCAGCTGACCCTTTTAAAAACTTTTTCTTCGGTCAATAACAACTTCCTTATATGTCTCAGAGTAGGGCTCAGCCACATGCCTGGTTTCAAAGGAGTTGTTTCACACTGAAATATGAATTCACTCCAAAGAGAAAAATTAATCCTGGAAGGCAGCACTCCTGGTCAGCAAGGTTGATCAGGTCTGTATAGTGTTGGAGCTGGGTGGGTCCTAAGGCTTGCTTGGCCTTTCAGATTCCATCACCAGGCCACCTGTTCCTGTTCATTCTGGATATGGAAGGTGTTAGAGCCAGAAATATTCAGAAAGAACTCCTGTGCTGTCTTCTAGATTAGTTGTCTGTCTGCACAGTAAATTATCAAAAATTGAGAACTTGAAAGGACAGAAATCTCCTCACTTGCAATTGTAGAAGTCAATGTATCACAGGGCTGCACTCTTGCCAGAGTCTAGGGCGAGTTTTTTCCTTACCTTTTCTTTTCATGTTTCAGGAACTGCTGGTATTACTCAGATGGATACATATTCATCAATCTCTTCCCCTCTCCCTCTTCCCCCTCCCCCACCCTGTCTTCCCCCCCTCCCTTCCCCCTCTCTCTGTCTTTCTCTTCCTCTTTGCCATCCCTGCTCCCAGTCTTCATGTCTTCTTTTGGGAATGTCTCTGTCATGTATCCTTCTGTCTGTCTCAAATGTGCCTTCTCTTATAAAGGTATTTGTTATTATGTTTAAGATACAACTGAACAATTCAGGATTGTCTGTCATCTCAAGATTGCAAATCTTATTACATTAGCAAAACTTTTTTCCAAGTAATATTACACTCATAGGTTCTAGGGATTAGGACATGGACATGGCTTTTTAGCTTTAGCATTTAACACTGTCTGCTGAACACCAAGTTCTACCAGGTAAACCTTTTACAAATAGGAAGCCGAAAGCACATCCACCTTATTGTCTCACCACATCTGAGAGAATGAGTAACAGCTGGGCACACGTTGTTGGTGGGTGAGACTTGGGGGATTGTTTTGAGGATGAGATGGATCTGGCACTAAAAATATAGCTGATAAACAAAATCTATATATTATGCCTATGTTGTTCTCTTCTGGGCATCTCTGTAACGCATGTGGTAGGAGAGGAGGCCATAAACAGGAGTGTGTTGTTTTGGTGCAGGCTAAAGAGCTGCATGCAGAAGTTGTCTGTGGTGTTGCCTTTTCCAGTCAACTCTGGCTTCAGGATGTACATGAACAGTGAACATAGGTTTTATAACCTGACAGGAAAAGTGAGGACAGGGAGTGGCTCATTTAGATGGTAGCAGGGAATGAGGATAAGTTAAGGAAAATGTGTCACACAGTTGATACAGCGAAGAAATTGTTTCAGGAGTTAGGAGGTTAAATAGGGAGTTTTTGAGGTCTGACCTCTACCTGCGATGGTCAGCTTTGCAGAGCACATGTTGTTGTAGTGTGCAGATTCTACAAAATCATCTCAGACAACCGCCTCTGCTTTAGGTGCTTCTTGTAATTGGACTCCACGGTGGTTCTGAAGAACTGACAATAAATGAGGTGGAGGAAGAGGTGGGAGGAAGCCTCCAGTGGCGCTTGGCTTCTGACTGAAGTTTAGCATTAGAGCATGCCTTGCCTTCTCCAGGAAAGATGAAAGGTAACAGAATTTAGAAAAAAGGGGATCTCTGTGGGCTCATCATCTCTTGAGTCTTGAATTGGGCTTCCATGGAAGTTTTCTGGAGGACTGGAAGTGGGGAGGGGTGTGGATGAGTGAAGCTTAGAAGTGCTCTTGGCTGGTGAGAAGGAGCCCTGCACAAGTGAGCACGTCATAAATGCTTGTTAAGTGGTCACCTGCGATACGTTCCACTAAAGAATTTAACCCATTGAAAACCCACTGCCAGTAACAAAAATAATGGCTTACGTTTCTTAATTTCCCTTCACAATGTACTACTGGTAGGACAGCTTACTTTCTAATATTAAACCTAACTGCAATGCATAATGCATTTTCTTTCACTTGCAAGAAATTCCCACAGACAGCTTTAATGGATTTATTTTAAATTGTTGTTTATAAAATGAAAGCAAACTCCAAATAATTACATAAAATTATTTTTAATGTTTGCATAATTTTTCCTCATTAAAAGCCACCAAGCTCTTTAATATTGAGGTAAAATCAACCAGTGAACCTAAAATTATTTCCTTGATGCTTTTAGTATCTCCTCCTCACACACATAGGCAGGCTTTCTCTGCACCACATATTATTTATATTGCTTGTCACATTAGTGCCTTATACTGGCAAATGTACTATGTCAACATGAATTTCAGGAAGAAAGGGGCCAGAATCTTTATCCTGAATTTTTCAAGGCACCAAACCTATGTACTTGGTCCTGTCATCTGAGAAACTTGGCAACTGCCAGACATTCTTCTCATTTATAAAATCATTGCCTGCATAAACCGTAACTCAGTGCTGGAAGAGCCTACAAAAGCTGCTTCTTAGGATCAAAGTGTAGTTTCTGAGTCTTTCTCATCACTGTGGAGATGGCTGGGGAGTTCAGATATTTGCTTTGAATTTAATTTTGCTCTTTTATTCACTGAAAATTTGAAAGGGAATATGTCCTTAAATATCTTTTAGATCTCTGTGCAAGGGAGACTGTTATTGCTGTAATTTGGCCAGACTTATATAGATACAATTCCTGCCGTTTCTGTTTCACTGATGCCTAACCTAATATTGTTAGGTTAGCTGCCAAAGAGTCATAAATGATTGTGCTTTTTCTTTATCAGTCCAGACACTTATCAGGGAAACAGTATGCAAAAACAACATGTTCAAGCTAATGTGCACTTGTCACACATAGCCTCTGACTTCAAATTCCATACTCATTATTCTCATTGGTCTTTTGAATGGCCCACGAGCTCTGCTCACGTGTTTGCATTGCCACAAGTGGGCGGGAGTAGCTCCTTAGCATGCATGAACACATGAGGTGGAGATATGTCCCAAATCCCATACAGAGGACCACAGTCATCACTGCACGGATCCCCAGTTCATGTCCAAATAGCAATGATTTGATGGACCTTGTGAGAGACATGTATGTAGTTTTAAAAGGTTTCTAATTGATTCATTTTTCTTGGCCGCTAAAACTTTGTCAAGAAGAAAAAATTGTTGTACAGTATGTTTTTAAATATGTATTCATTGTGGAATGAGTACATTAAGCTAATTAAAGTCTTCATGGTTTTACATACTTATATTTTGGGGCTGAGAACATTTAAAACCTCCTTGAATCACTCTATATTTGGAAAGGCTTTTCATGCAGTTGTGAAGAACAGGTAGTTTCATAGAAAGGACCACATTTGGAAAATGAAATATATTGATATTTTAAATTTCTTGAATGATGTGAGAATGGGTATTGAAGATTTACACTGAGCAAAAGAACTCATGTTACACTGTCTCTAAATCCTAATCCAATCCTAATTGCTCAGGGGCCATTGGAGAAGGGCAAGAGGCAATGAAAGAAAAGGTAATTAAAGAGGCACTTCCTAGATCTATTGGATGTTCTACACAAATCACCATGCTAGGCACCTATGGAAAGTAAGTATGGTGAGAATTCATATATAGTGTCTTCCCTCCAGCATTTGCTTATATAATGGAGAAGATCAGAATAGAGCATCAATAATTCTCAGAATTAAATGTGAAAAGTAGGTAAAGAAATAATTTAGTCCTGACCACAGAAGAAGGAATAATCAGTACCTCTCATCTCTGGGTCCTTGATAGTATTCTCACCATTAAGAATGGTTAATGTGCAAAGGAGAGACGGGAGGCGACGTTCAACGATGAGCAGAAGTTGGGCATGAAAGGCATCGTGAAGCCCAGACCAGTTCTTCCCTAATATGGGTGGAGACCAAGCATGTGGTAAGAGATGCCAGGCAAAGGCACCTTATCTTAGTAGGGAGTCCCAGGAAGCCATGCAAAAGGTAGTTTTCTGTAGATGCTGACTGTACCTGACCACCTTGTTGATGAGGAGAGGCCCTGAGGTCAAGGAGATAACACTGAAGAGGAGAATGCTGGAGGCTCTTGGCTTGCAACTTGGTGTTGAAGTGTTATGGCCATGTTTCATAAACTGTGCTTGTATGCATACTGAACAGCTCCAATTTTCATCTCTCTTTTTCTGGATCCTTCCTGTGGCCTCCTCAGAGACACACCAGTTGTATTTAGTACTGACTTACAGCTCCACAGCATGTGGAGGCTGACAGGACGCTTTGTCTTCTGTCATTGCTTCATGGAGGCTATAGCCCTTCCATCCAAGGTAGACAGGAGAAATGTTGCTGTATAACTTCGACTTGAGGTTTAGTGGCTTTGTAGATACATGGTTAATAAACCTTGGAGCTGGGGATAGATCAAATTGCCTGTCCTTTCTGCAGTTTCACACTTCCTCTCATGCTTATAATGAAAGCACTGTGATAATCATTAGGCATAGCTGACAACATTTGGTGCTCCTGCCCTTTCAGGCCTGCGGAGACTGAAATTTCTGATCTCCTATTTGAGCTATCCAGGCTTGAGAGATGTGAGAGGAGCCGAATGTTCTATTTCCCACTTCAGCTCTCCAGTTTGAGGCCAAGTGCTCCCCTTCCCCACCTGTGGCCATGACAGGAGCCAGTCTCAGGATAAGGCTCTGTCTGCCTGAGTGTCTGAGTAACTATGCTGTTTTGAGCCCCATCATGGACATGTAGGATGGGTCAGAAATAAAGTGACCATTTTTAAGGCCCTCAGATCTGGAGTTGTCACTGTAGCATACCTTGACCTGTACTGACAGGGACAAGTCTCTGTCTATATCAATCAACAGGTACTTCCTGTGGGGAGTGGTCGCATATGAAATGAGCTCAGTAGGTCATGAGGCTTATCTTTAAAGCATTTCCTATTACACGACTTCGTACCGCATGGTTCATAATATGTTTACCTTTAAAGAAAGTACTATACTTTGGTTTCCCCTATTTACACCTTCCATTTCTACTCTACACTTTATGCCTAGTAGGTACACTTTGTGTATTTGTTGAAGAAATGAATGTATATTTTTGTTTTAAAGTGAATTCTATGAATATGTTTTTCTTCTATGTCATATCTTAATATTTCTATTTTTATTGATTTTTATATCTCCTGTGTTACATATCAAAAACCGAGGAACTCTAGATGTGAGCAGTGACCTTTTCTAAGAGTTTTGGATTGTGTAGCATACATCTGTATTTCTAGTCAGCAGTTTGCACCAGAGCTTCCAGAGGGAGAAGGAAGAGATGGCATAGAGATGTGACTGGAAATTTTGAGTAGTGATTCCCCAGCTTGATTTGGTGACATGCCTGGAGCCATCCATGTACCTCAAGAGTGTCATGAGGTAATAAGTGTTAAGACATAACATGGCCTATGGAGCAGATCTTACGATGTAAAATATGTGCACGTAGATTGTTTTTTGTACTGTATTTATACAGTATCGCATTCTTTGTGTTTTATATAACATTCTAATGAGCCCGTCTTCAAGGAAGTAGCATATGTGTGTAACAAGGCCCTTAAAGGACACTGGGTGGTCAATGAAAAGAAGTGGGTTGCAGGTACGGCCTAAAGCAAGAAGAAATCTTTATCTCAGCTGGATCTGGGCCCAGAGTATGTCTGTGTCCGCCAGAATTCGTCCCACCTACCTCCTGTGCAATACCTCTCCCGTGCAATGCAGCCAGTATCATCCTGTTATTCCCACTTCTGGTCCTTCCTTTTATATTTTCCATCTGTTTCTGTCTTAAAAACTTCCATTTTGATCTTCAAGTATCATCAGTATCTCTTTAATAATTAAGATTTCCTTAGCATTTTCTGTATCTCTAACATGCAACTGGTCATTTTTAGCATGTCTGAAAATATTTACACCTTTGATTCAGGACATAGATCCTGCGTATAACATTGCTTTTGAGTAAATATTCCCTAAGTATTGTAATTCTTATAAATGTTTCAGTATATTCTTACGTTTGGAGCAGATATGCAGTGGGATCCCCTTGATATTAAAGATTGTATTATTTCAAAACATAATTGCACTGAACTCATCATCGGTAATAGCAGTCGGCATTCAGTGGCTCATACTTAACACGTTACAGATGAGGAGACTGCGACTGTGAACAGAAAGTACCAGTCAGTGACTCTGGAGAGCACCCACTCAGCCAGAGCCAGGTCTCTATTCTAACATTTCTCCCAAAGTGCTAGAATTTGGAGTTTCAAGAGCCAGGTGCTACAACTTTGCTTAATGCCAGAGATCCAAGGCTGTGCTAGTGTTGTAGGAGCATGCATCCTGTGACAATTTGGTGTTCCCAGTTGACACATATAGTTCTCTCCAGTTTGATACATTATTGTCCACATTGTTGGCCCTGCGTTCCATCTTCTGGGAAGGGTGATGCTTCCAGTGCTCAGTGAAGACCTGCTGTGTGTCAGACGCCTGTGCCGTGTACTTTAGGGGATTTTTTTATATGTTTTTTTTTCTGTAAAATATAAGCCAGTGAAGCTGCTGCATTACTCTTCTGTTATTGCTGCATCAAATTATTGTAGAAACAGTTAGCACAAATATGTTATCTTAGGGTTCTAGAGGTCAGAAATCCAAAATGTGTCTTATGGGCTAAAACTAATGAGGTCATAGCTCCTCTGGGGCAGAGTCTGTTTCTTGGTCTCTCCAGGCTCCTAGAAAACAGTGAAGTTCCTCTGCTCTCAGTTCTTCTGCTATCACCAGGAGTAGAGCCTCCCGTCTCTCATGAAGACCCCTGTGACTGTCCCTTTCCTTTAATCACATTCACAGAGTCCCTTTTGCCATGGTATGGAGCACATTCACAAGTTCCAAGGACCAGGACATGGGCATTGTCAGAGACCTGTTGCTCTTGAAATGGAGCAAAACCAATGAAGAACTTCCTTTGATTTAGAAGGATGTGCGCTTTGTTTAATAGAGTCGTGGGAAATAAGCAGAAACAGACAATGGAGAATGGAGAAAAGGACACTTGGCTGCCTTTGCTGGAGAGAGCTCTGAGAAAAGGCAAGGTCTCCGGGAGTGGAGAGATGGAATCAGTGTGAGAGAAATGCAGTGCAGACACACTTGGCAGTCAGCTGCAGAAGTGGGTGAAGGAGAGAGAGAACCCAGGATGGCCTCAGAGTTTCTCCCTTGGTCAGCTGCCCAGCACATGTTCTTAATTTTCAGCTTAAAATAATATTTTTCTGAACTATTTGATATCAGCGTAAGTATTCCAGGCCAATACAACATTAGCTGCATTTACTTCTAACAGAAGTATCACTAGTATTAGGCCCTCCAGCTGGTTACTTGTGTTTTTGTTTTAATGTTTTTCTTTCCTCCATTGTAGGCTGTTGTTTAGTGCTGGGTATACACAGATGTCTCCTCCACTAAATTGCAGTTTTATGTAGTATTTTAAGTTAGCCTGTGGCTCATATTTTATTATATAGTAAGGCTTGATAATGTCTTTCTTCAGATTTTTGATGCATATAAGAAAATATTTTTGTAAGAACTTGTTTTAGCTGAATAAGCCAATACTTATAATCAAAGTGTACAGTCTTGGACATCATTTATGGTTTAGAATATTGCCATGGGTAAATGGTTTATCCACTATATTTTGAACATAAGATGCTCTGAAGAACTCCCAGAACTGGTTAGCCCTCTTTTTGTCACCATCATGTTGCACATACAGTTTTGTAAGTTAAGGAGAGGGCGAATATATTTTCTCTTCTCAAATAGTTTATAGACATACTCTGTCTATTGTAAAATAACCAAAGTAGTCAAAGAGATGTACAAAAATGATTAGTTACTAAGGAGCAAAGCTGTCAGAGAGAGACAGAGAGAGAGAGAGAGAGAGAGAGAGAGAGAGAGAGAGAGAGAGGAGAGAGAGATCAATGTGGAGAACCCAGGAGCCAAGGCTTATTCAGTGGAAGGAATCTCACCTGCACTGCCAAATCAAGTATCTTCTACCTTTTCCAACCTAATATAAAATGTATTTATTATTTCTTATTGTTAAACACTATTAAATTGCACAGGCTAAGAAGAATATGGGTAATGTATATATCTAATAAATAACTTGTACTCAGATGAGGGAGGGAAGTAGGGAGGGAATGAGGGGAGAAAAAGAGGGAGACAGAGAGAGGGAAAAGGAGGAGGAGGAAGAGGAAGAAAGAACAAGAGGAAGGGATCTAGATTATGCAAACCACTAAGAAGTACAAACTACCCTGTTTTGTGATTTGGCAAAGACTTGGACACTATAAAAAATATATGAGGAGGGAGTTTGATAGAGCCCACTGGTCAGAGCATGGGCTGGAAGTGGCCAGTAGGCCGATAACTATATGGTGAATGCTTGAAGTACAAATGCAGACAGGAGTAGCTGGGTGTAGTGAAACATACCCACAATCTTGACCACTTGAGATGACAACTTCAGTGCCACCCTGGGAAATTTAGAAGAAACCTGTCTAGTACTAAAATAAAAAGATCTGGGGGATGTAGCTCAATGTTAGAGTGCTTGTTTAGCATACATGAGTCCCTGGTCACAATATTCACCACACAAAGCAAAACAACTACTCACACAGTTCTATTGGATACCCACTCAAATAGCCTTAAAAGTGGCAACACCAAATGTCAGAGAGGATGTGAAACCAGAATTTTCACCCATTGTGTGAGAATGTAAAATTGTAACTACTTTTAGGAAACTGTTGGCAGTTCCTCAAACTTAAACATACAGTAAATATAAAGTAAAAAATACTTATTTTCATAAGGACTCAGCAATTCTACCCTTGGCATTTACAAAGGAGACGAAAACACGCCATGAGTGTTCATGGATGTTCTCTGCAGCATGCTTCATAATAATACGCTAGAAGTGTAAATAACTCCGACATCTGTTAAAAGAGTGGATTAGCAAATTGCGTTATATTTTTATAGAAAGGAATTCTCTACAACATCAAAAGAGAACAGATTACATATATATACAGAAACATGATTAAATCCACCGACATTGTGCTGAATAAATGAAACCAGACTCCGAGCATAGAGTTTGTGAGTCCTTTTATAGAAAGTACAAAAAAGAAGCAAAGCTACTCTGTGATGATAAATAAAGGAATTTACTCTAAGCGGTTGGGTTGACTGAGAGCATAAAGGAACTCCTTATGGAAGGGGTTGAAGTGTTCCATTGAGCTATTCATTATGTGATTGGAAGTAAATTTCCGGGCATTGCATTCTTAAGATATATACATTTTAGTGTAAGTCAATTTTATCTAAAAAACAAAGCAACAACAACCCCCACAAAAAAAACCAAAAAACTTAGATAACAAAGTATATAGTGGTGAACAAGGTAGTCCCTGCCTTCCTGTAGGACAGAGAAAGAGACAGCTATCAATACTCTGTGCAGTCCTGTGCCTCTGGAAGGGCTTTGATATTTATCCTGGGGCAGTGGGAAGGTGGCTCTTGGTTTTGCTCTGGATAATTGTGAATGAGTATAACAACGAATGCCTACTTGTTTTACCAGTACTACTGCTGCCACTCTTTAATCTTAGCGTTTCAGTGGGGCGTGACTGCCCAAGGCAAAGGCTGCATTCCTTTCCCAAACTTGTAGCTGTGTGGCCCCGTGACTCTAAGAGAATGCAGATGAGTGTGTCTTAGGGACCTCCTCAGGGAGAGACCTGGGGTTTACCCCATACTGCTCTATACCCTCCTTCCTCCCTCTGGAAATATAGAGGTGGCTTCAGATTTAGACATGCTGGCCACAACCTGCAGTGACCTTTGGACACTGTAGAGCAGTGGGATTCTGAACCGTAAGAGGGAGACAAAGAGAGAGAACTGGGAAGAAGGAAGAACAAGGAGCTTCTGATTTATTGCTCCTCCTTGAACTGAATGCCGAGTGGCACCGTCAGGTCGGCTTACTGCAGTCCTTGAACACAAGTCTTCATTTTCTTCTTGCAATGCTTTGCTTTGTTTATTGGTCCTCTAGGGATGAGTATGTTGAAAATGAAACCATCCTTCAACATAAATAGCATTTCATGGTTTTTACTTTCAGTTTTTGCTAGTGGCTGCTTTAAGGTCTAGGCAAATCATGGACGTGATCCACAGTTATAAACTAATTGCCGAGAATATCACAACCAAATCCCAATTAGTGGGTTCTGTTCTGGCTTGTGCTAAGCAAAGTTGATTAGTATATTAAATAGGAGAGTGGCCTGACTCCCATATCAGAATACATGCAAAACGTTAGCGCGTGACAGTGATTTACTACGTGAACAGTATCAGTCGATTCTGTGAAATAGAACAGTACTTATATTTAAAATGCCCACATAATAAACACTAACATGCTTACTCAATAATCTCCCTACTGCCAGGAGGAGGCAGAGAGCATATCAAGAGTTGATGCATGAGGGGAACCTTCCTCCTGTGTAGTGCAGTTTTCTGAGATGTTTCTGAAGAGCAGAGCTGCTTTTGTGTGTGTGTGTTGGGGGGGGGGGGTCTATACCTCCTCTCTTTCCCAGTATTGACCAGGACCTCTGTATTCTAATAATAATACATAACTTGAGTTATTCTTTTTGGACAATTACATCATGTTAGTTCCTTTCAGTGTATTAAAGGAAAAAAAGAAAACTTTGTAAGCACAACCAAGCAGCCATGCAACAACTGTGCTTAGAACAGAAGGGTATTAGTGCATGAAAGATGTTTCAAATTAGTTTCTAATGTGAAAATTAAAGGCATTATATATCCATCCCATGAACACAGTTGTCATTTCCAGTCAATATAAAGACAAAAACATCCTGATAGGAAGGATTTAAAAGTGCCGGAACAGATTACTGAAGGAAGTTTGTCAAGGTGGTTTCTCTAGAGACCTTAAAAGGGAAGAAACTCATCTATCTTATTTGGCTTAGAGGAAATTGGTTAGAAGGTTAGAGGCTGAAGCTGCTAGCATTTGAAAATTCTTTCAACTGAAGTCAACCTGTATTTGGCAGTCTTCCTGATTTTTAAAAATTTCTAGGCTGGTTAGATGCTTTTGATGCCAGACTTCCTTGTAGCATGTGTATTTAAGGCAGGAAGCACACATTCTTTGTAAGTGAGCATCTGCACTGTGGAACTTCACAGTGAATGTGTAGTGTGGCAAGACGGCAGTGGAATTACATTAAATTTAGACTATGGGTGAAATTAATCAGGTAGAACTCCAGGGAGACCATGGTGTGTGTGGTGGGCCTGTCTCTGCAGCAGTGCGCTGTGAGGTTCGATCATATGGGACCACATATTGAGAGACAGGGAAGTGGGACTGGAGTAGAAAGGCCTGGGGTCAGCTGCCGGTTCTCCTCGATTCTGAGCAAGTCCTTTTCGATCCTCATGTTCATTCTTCCCCAAAGGAGGACCAGCAACACCCCGCCCCCAGATCATTTGGGAAGCTAGAATAAAATGCTATTGAAACCACAGTCCCTTCAGTCCCTCCAGAGGCCACAGAGGCATGCAGATGTGTTCCTCGTTTTGCAACACTTCTACTACTTGCTCTGTCTTATAGCAGGGGCCTGTACTGCTGTCACCTGCTATGACTAGGTGAGCTCTGAAGCAGCGATGGCCTCTCAGTGCGCACTGCCCATCACCTGGGTGGCTTTCCAGCTTTTTCTGATCACTGCACTGTGCTTATTCTTTAAGCTCTGGGCAGCTTGCCGTACACTTGCTTCTTAAAGCTATGGTCTTTTGGCTGGATGCATTTCTCAGATAATATTGGCACTGAGATTTCACATGCTACACAATGGTATCAGATAGCTGGGAAGTGATGATTTAAAAACAAACAAACAAAAAAAACCTAAGAATTAAGAATGGGAATGGGGATAGGTTTAGAACACATGCCCTGGGTTCCATGCTCAGTACCACCACCACCAAAGTACCAGGTGTTACTCGAGGGTGAAAAGTTTGAGCCCAGTCTAGGCAACTTAGCAAGACTCAAAACACAAAAGCAAAAGAGCTGGGAGTAAAGCCCCAAGCTTGCTTGGTTCAGTCCCTAGAACCATAATAAAAACGGAGCCTAGAGCCACTGGAATCCTCCACCCAGTATAAGAAAGGCCCCGCATCATGGCTCTGTACAAGATGTTTTGTGTACTCTGGTGCTGGGGATTCTTGAGCCCCTGGATGGAGATGTACCCTGAACCCTCTTTGCTAAATTTACATAGTAGCAAAACCAGGTCACACAAGCTCTTCTCTGCCTCCCAGCTGGGAGTCAGCAGGAGACCAGAAGGCAAGAGGAAAGTGAGGCTGGCGCTCTGCTTCCCCACTCCTCTGTCAGGCTGATTTGGTGGGGGCTGTGTTCTGCTACCTGCGGCAGTGGCACAGATGGCAGGAAATGCCTCTTGTTTCCTCACACTTCTTCTCTGTGCTTGAGGCTGAGATATAGTCTATACCTTCTACTGTTACCGGCACGGAGATGGTTTAGTTCCCCTTCTTGTTCTGTTAAATCTTCCTGTATGTTTCTATTATTACTTTGTCAGTTTTTTGTTATCACTTTAAGAATTTGTCCCAAATTCTGTGGCTTAAATGACCAAGATGTATTATCTCTTGTTTCCATGTGCCAGATATCTGATGTGAACTAAAAGGAAACATCAGCAGGGCTACATTCTCTTTTGGGTGATCTCAGAAAAAAAGTTCGTGCTTCTTCTCGACATTGTCTGCATTCCTTGGCTCCTGGCCCCTTCATTAAATCCTCAACCTTTACTATTGTGCCATCTGCTTCCTGTCCAGATTCAACTAATACAAAATTGAGAACAGAAGCCAATTACTTAGAGCCTGGGGTTGCTAGCTCTGAGGCCTAAGCACCTGCCTGGACAATGCAAGGCCTTGAATTCAATCCCCGCTACTGCATGCTGTGCCAACCCTGGAATCGGGTGTGGTGGTGCATGCCTGTAATCCCAGCGCGGGGAGGCTGAGACAGAACGATCACTATGAGTCTGAATTGCATAGTGAGAGCCTGTGTCAAAAATAAAAAGAAATCAATTATCTTTGTTAAGATTAACTTAAGACACAACATCTGATTACAGTCTGTATGTATTAGATATTCATATTTATGTATATACACTGTGTATGCACACATAGGCATGCTGTGTTTCATAGAATGAAGATCATAACCCAGAATAAAGTAAAAAAATAATAAAACAGAAAAGTATAAGTAAGAAACAAAATACCTGCATTGAAAACTTTGGATTAGCAAACCATAGAACAAACAAAGCTAAACCCTATTCTGATTTCTTTTCTCTCTGCCTTTTGTAACCACATACTCAGTCTTCTTAATTTTTTTCTTCTTCCTTCTGCCTGCCACTTTTGCTACTTGCAGGAGAAATGTGTGTTTTTAGTAATCGGTGCTCATTGGCAGGGAGTGTTTTAAACTCCTGTTGGACCCCAGACAACTGATGTGTTGAAAGAAGAAAAGAGTGAGTCCAGAGGGCTACGGTCTTTCCCAAGCAGGCCACCTGGTTCATTTATGATAATTAGTAGATATCGCTGACACTGGAGATTTTAAGCCCTTTCACAGGGAGAGCCACTCCCATCTGTTGACTACTGATCCCATGTGTAGGTTAACCAGGGTAACATCAAAATCTGCTGGGGAACGGACACACTGAAGAGGAAAAGTCAGGCCTTAGGTCTACAGATAATCATGGCAAAAAAAATTGTAGACTAACAGGGAACAGATCCCAAGGAGGGAGGCCAGGGTCACCCCCAAGCACCACAGAGTAGATCTGTAAGAACGGAGGTGCTGTGGGACCAGGCGTTATCTGGACTGCTTGCTCTATTACCAAAGCCCAGAGCACATAGTGTGTAAGGATTTTTTTTTTTTTAATGAAATCAAAGAAGATATAGAGAGCCCTTCCCAGTCCTCACCTCTGGGAAGTTTATATTTGTAATTTCATGGATAAGTTATTGGACTGAAGTTAATTCCAATCTACTTCACCCAGTGCAGCCCACAATGAGAATAGAGACACTGAGGCATATTTATAATTATGGGGAGAAAGGACTCCTAAGTTCAGCCGTGATGATGGCTATCTGGAGCGAAAGCCCTGACCCAAGGCCAAACCAAGGCTGTATTCATTTCTGAGGAAAGGTGTGGCTTTAGGATGAGAGACTGAGAGTGTTGGGAAGTAGGGGAGTGCCATGAGCTGGGCCAGGGAGGAGGCACCAAATCACCTCTGCAATATGCAGAGAGAAGGATTTGCAGAAAGAGTGGTCTGTCTGACACAACGGAGACAGTGTCTGATGTTGCGGGGTTGGTCCGTCACCTCTGATGTGTAGTTTTTCAAGTCCCAGATAGTCATAGCCTCTGTCTTCAGGCTTCATCCCAGCTGACGGCATCTTGTCTTGGCTCACACAAGGAACATCGGATGGCGGTGTAGGGAAGCGCACCTGCCATCCTTAAAGACTGCACCTCAGCTGGAACCTATGCGTTGCTTGAGGCCAACTGAAGGGATAAGGAAAGCCCTAGCCAGCTCTGTGCATGCCAATACATGAAAATAGGGTCCGGCTCAGCCAAAATGGAGATAATTGCTCTTCTTTTAAGGAGAATCACCCAGGTGGTCCTCCACAAGAGGGCAGGAAGAATCAGAAGTGACAGTTTGGAGTTTGTAACTAATGCTCCAGAGATGAAAACTGATAGTTTATCTTTGACCATCTTCCGCCCCAAGAGTGCTTACCCAAACCCTAATGCTGTGGCAGCTGTAGAAAAGTCAGACGGAGCTAGAATACTTAGATGTTGGTTTTTGTGAGGAAATCTCAGCTGTTTTATCTATAAGGAGACAGGACTACTTATTTTAATTACTTACCAGAATATCACTAACAGTACAAAAACCTATACATTTTTAATGTTACAAATTGATGAACTTAGGGGTAAGCCAGCCCCTAAGTCTGTTCCATAAACATAATACTCCTGGGTTTCCTCCTTTATTGTTATTATTACTGTTATTAGATATGAACATTTAAGATATGATCTGCCCTCTTAGAAAATGTTTAAGTGTACACTACAGTATGATCCACATTAGGTATGTAGTATACATCAGAGCACTCCACAAGTTTTATGCTGCATAACTTAAACTCTGAGGAGCATGGCATTTGAGCCATGAAGCTGTGTCTTCGTCACTTTTCAAAACATCACTGGGACAAAGCACCTGATGCCAACAATTTTAAGAAGTTTATTGTGGCTCTGAGATCCAGAGGTTTCAGACCATGGTTGACAGTCTCCGAAGTGGAACATGTGGCAGAAGATAGCTGTTCAGTGCATGGAAGTCAGGAAGCAGGGAAAGAAGGGAGACAGCCAGAGAGGAGGAGGCCAGGCGCAAGAGTCCATCCTTCCAGGTCACGCCTCCAGAGACACCCTGCTGCCAGCATATGCAACTAAGAACTTGTGCCTCAATCTCCTGATCCCCCAGGATCCAGTCACCGTCCCAGAGCCCATGTCTGAAAACATGATCCGCTTGGAGGACATTTTAGAGCAAAACCATAGCAAGCTATCTCAGTAGTTCATAGGGGATTTATTTGTCGTAGATCATAAGTCACTTAGGAATCTCACCTGGCGAACACACCTAAAATTCTTTGGGTAGTCACATGGCCACTTCATCCCATAACTGACTTTCTTTTATTTTGAACCATGACTGACTTCAAAGACACAGAGTCTCTTCTCACATAAAACTTACCAGCTGCCCCCTCCCATGCTTTTTTCTTGCCTTATTCTACCTGAAAATGTTATCACCGTATGGTATTCTGTTATGGACAGTTTTATTTGTGTCTTTATCCCCACTAGAATGCACACCTATGCCCCAGGCCTTCACTTCCTGTACTTTTCTACTCTGTCCCTTCTCCTGAGGACAGTATTTGACATTGTGTTGGTCTCCACATATTTGTGTGGAATCAGTGAATCTGGCTGAGGCTTTCTTGGTGATGCTCAGCAGGCCTAGCCATCGGATCCTCCGTTTTCTCTTACATAAAATGGGGATAAGAATTACAATATGGCGTTATTTTTAAAATTAAAGACGAAGCATATCTTGCCCTTACCAAACCCTTAAACCTGTCTCTTTAGCATTGCCCTATTTTAATTGAATGTGTTCCTCAGGACTTGTTTTGGCTTATCTAGCTGTACTCCAAAGCCTGGTGAGTTCATAGGTGGAGTTTCTGGAGGTAACTGGATCTAATGTGTGTGATTCTGGGATCAAGGATGTGATGCTGGGATCAAGGATGTGATGCTGGGATCGATTCGTAGTGCTGGTACAGTGCTAGGAATAAGTTGCCCCACCCTGGCCTTGAGCGCTAGCTGTTCTAGGGATATGGACAGAAAGGATATAAGGGACAGAAAGAGGGTTGCTGCTTGCTTCCTGCCCTGCTTCTTTACGACTTTGGTGCTTTGCAGCCTTCTGTCCACCATCGACTGTCTCTTCTCTGTGCTGTCCCTCTGCCATGCCACGGTGCCTTGGAGCCAGCCAGCTATGAACTGAAACCTCTACCAACTGTGAGCTACACAAACCTTTCCTCCTTTAACTTTGGGTGTCCTATTTTTGTCTCAGCAGCACGAAAAGTACCTAAAAGCTATGGACAATTTTTTGTTGTATAAAGTCATAACAGGTATTTAGGAAACTTAATATTGATGATGTTGATATGTATATTAAAGAAATTTTCTATTTTAAGACAGAAAATCAAAGTTGGCTACTGACCAGTAAATAAAATGTTAGAATGAAATTCACTAGATGGCAATCTTGGTCTCAATATAGTCAGAATTGAGTAATTGACAGAAATTCTTATTTGTTAAAAAAAATTTGTAAATGACCACATTAGATGACACAAGCAGGGTAATAAATGTAGAAAGTGATTCAAGACTTAGGGTTTTATAATGTCAGTCTTCTTCAATTTACAAATCTAAGTGGTATGTTTCTCCATAAAAAGTACATGTTAATGAAAAATAGTGTCTCCTTAAATGTCAAGTGGAGACAGTTACTGAGATGCTGCTGATGGTTCATATTTTAACCTTAAACACTCCCCTTTATTGTCTTGATTGTTACAAATAGCAAGTATGCTTTCTGAAAAGATTATTACTTTATTAAATAATTTTGTTTAATGCCCTTATACCTCTTCCATGTCTCTCTAATAATTTATTCATGAGGCTCATCATATTCTGCATAAAGCTAGTATGATTATATTTGCACCTGAAATTCTTTTCAGATTGAGATGGATGGCAAAGATCAGATACTTTAAAAATACTTTGCTGCACTGGCCTCTAATTGCCAATTTTACTAGATGTAAAATGTATTTACTTTCTCTTCCTTGTGGCTTCCCTGGGAATAATAGTGAAAATGCCAAGTGAAAGCCTGTCATCACAGCAGTAGCTCCCCTTTGACCTCTTCTGGAGGACTTCTGTAGAAGTAGCAGAATGTTGTCATTATAGGTTGGGGTGACTCCATGAGCACCGTGAATTGCTGATCCTTGAGCAGCTTTAAAGAAAGCAGTAAAGTGTATTTATTATGCTTTTCTTACCTTTCTTTCACTTGGAAGACATTCAGTAAATGTTGAAGAGAAAGTACACGAAGTAAAGTAAGTATGACCAGTACAGTGATCTTTTCGGCAGTATCCGTTTCTATAGGGACAAGATTCAAATAGTTGACAGCGCTTGTATTTGGAGGGTGAATGCTACTTGCATCACTCGGTGGAACTGTTGCATAAAAGTCTCATTTCCATCTGAAATTATGGACTGCACATATTGAATTAAGGTCCATTCACAATCAACTTGAGGGGAATAAAAGCTAGGGATGTTCATAACACGTGTTGCTGGGTATCTTTCTTTGCGTCAGAATTGTCTGGATTTTTCTCCCTGACCTTCCACCACTCAGCTGTGTGATCTTGCTTAATTGATAAAATGGAGATAGTCATTGTGATCTATGTCACAGGGTTGTGAAATGAGGTTAGACTCTTCCCACACGCCCAGACCCATGGCGAGGGCTTCTGTAATGGTTCTCCAAGGCAAGCTGTGGGTCTTGTTTCCACCTGGTACCTTCTGTTGTCCCTTTCTGGCTGCTGTGTGATTTATTGTTCTAGTCCTATACTTTGTAGCTTTGTTGCATTTAGTGGAACTTTTTATTGTGTTTCCACTATTTTTGCCCATTCACATAAGTTAGTCTTGTCCACACAAGTTGTCAAGGTCACAGAGAATGGCCGTAGTGATCAACCATTTTTAAATCCCCCTTGTGCCTAATACCATCTAGCACATGGCTAGTTAATTCCAAGACTTTAAATTATTGGTTAAAATAAGTCTTAATGGCCCTGTTTTGCAAAACCCTATTAGGGCTTTGCTTTCCTGTCTGCAGAGAATCCATTGTTTCTTTCTTAATGTTCATATATTTTCACATCCTCCCTCCCTTCTTTCCTTCTCTTTATCACAACTAGCAAACTGCCCCACCAGCTATTCAGCAAACAATTTTTTCACTCCTACTGTATGCTGGAAGCAGTGCTAGATGTGTTAAGTACAGTAGCCAATTACAGGTAGCTGATGTTTTTGTGGAATTTATCCTGTGCTCTGAACAAAGAATTTAATCCTTAATTGTAAAGTGCTGTAGCAGCTATAATGGAACAGAACAAAGTCCTCTATGCGTACAATACTGAGAACCTCCTTTCTGATGTTATTAATTATGGGTGTGTGCTCGCAGTCCATGATACCTACATTTGTTTTAGGGAATTGGTACACATACAACCCATCTTGATAATTTTCAGTCCTCATTTCCTCATTCCCTCCTACTCCCTGCTTCCCTAGTCGTCTTTCTCCTCTGCAAAACATTAGACTTCATTTTATCCTGTATTTGTAATTTAGTTTCTGTTATAAAGGAAATCATGTGGTTTCTGTGTCTGACTTATGTCTCTTATCATTATGAGCTCAAAATTCATTAATTTCCCTACAGACGACTTTAATTTATTCTTCTGTATGTTTGGATCAAATTCCACTGTGTGCGTGTGTTACCACATTTTCTTTATGTTCATGTATTGGTGAGCATCTAAACTGTTTGCAGAACTTCCTATTGTGAATTCCACTGTTCCAAGCCTGGTTAGCACCAGACTAGTAGTGTGATGTCATAACTCATTCTGGAATACAGTACACCCGAGAGAGGGGTAGCTGGATCAAGTGGAATTTCGATTTTTACTATTTTGAAGGATGTCTACACTGATTTCCATAACCATTCCTCTAGTTTACATTCCTACCAGTAATGTAGAAGAGCTAGCTCCTTTTCCTCACACTCTCTCCAGCCTTTACTTTTTTGTATTCATAATGATAGCCTTTCTGACAGGAATAGGATGGAGTTGTTTTTATTGCTTTTCCCTAATGGCTAAAGATGAGGAACATCTTTTATGTATATATTGGATACATTTACTTTTTTTTTTGAAGAAATATTATCTGATCACTTCATTTGCCAATTTTTTCAGGGGATCAGGAGCTTGTTTAACATTGAATCATTTAGGAAGACTGCTTTGAAGGGATGTTGCATAAACTGAGAAGTGAACATTTTGAAGAGATCATTGTGCCAAGACTGGTAAAGAAGCTAGAAATTGAAAAACACAACATAGGGTGTTATGGTTTATGTCTAGTTGTTCCCCCAAAGCCTCATGGAGTCATTGGGCGGGGACTTCTAGAGTTTGAGACTTTATCCATGATCCCTGGGATTATAGGTTTTAGTACTGATGGGATTATGGGTGGAAGTACTTCTGGGATTATGGGTGTAGCCTAGGGTGGGAGCTAAGGCGGGGATCCTGAATGTAATATAAAGAGAGACAGAGAGACAGACTGGAGCTCGAGCTGTTGCTGTTGCTCTCTGCTGCCCTGTTTGGTTGGATACTTCTGCCACCATCTTGTTGCTGTTCCGCCGCCATGAACTGGATGCTCTCCGCCCTGCTCCACTCAGCCTTGGGCCAGCTGAATATGGACTGAAACCTCTACGAACTGTGAGCTAAATAAACCTTTCCTTCCTTCATTTTGAGTGTTGGGTATTTGTCCCAGCAATGAGCAAAAAGTAACTAATACACAGGGCAAGAAGACTGTATGGAGCAGGGAATGAAGGGCCCCTCATGGAACCAAAGGAAGCCAGTGCTACCACTGCCCAGTGAAGAGGTATGCGACCTCCAGGGCAGAGGTGGGGGCGATCCTGTACTGCCCTTTGGGCTTCTGGGCAGAGGTGTGCACTGCAGTGAGATGTCAGTGAGATACTTGCAGGGCAAGCACCTGATTGGCGTTTTAGCCATCTTGGTTGTTTCTGTGGATAGTGCTGTCAAGGGCCCAAGTCAGTGTAGGGAGGCCCCAAGAGCCTGTTATAATGTTTTTTTTGTTGTTGTTGTTTTGTTTTTTCTTTACTGGGAATCAAACTCAGGACCTTGCACTTTCCAGGCAGGCACTAATGCCCCTGAGCTATCGTCTCGCCCCACAACTTACATAGAATTTAACACATGGATCATTCAGTGACTAGTTCATGTTTGCACCACAGGGTCTTAGTGCCTGGCACTTGTCAGGAGGTGTCGGCCTGGGGTGTAGATGCCCAAGTTAAAGCAGAGGGCTACTTGTGCTGCCTGTCATCTTCTAGTACACTCAGCAGACCATACTGTCTCCTAAGTAAGACGTATGCCACCTTTCTTGAGCACCATTGCTTATCAGGTATAAACTTCTCTTCTAGGGAAGCTGGCAAGTAAGAAACAGCATTTGCTTGTCCTTATGTGAGGAACTGTACATGACCTACAGTTTTCCAGAAGTGTATATTTAATTTTGCTTTATTTTAAAGACTGCTATTCATTCATTCATTCATTCATTCATTCATCATTTGATGCAGGGTCTCACATGTAGTGATCACTAAGCTAAGTCTGAGCTATGTAAGCTCAGACTCTTAGTGATCCTCCTGTCAGCCTCCACAGCACCAGGATTACAGATGTGTGCCACCACAATGCCTGAGTTCAGGGGCTGGCACAGCATGTAGTACCGGGAATTGAACTCTATCCTCCTAAACCCCCAGGCAGCTATTTTTGTGTGGTGGTGTTCTGGCTCTCCAAGGACCTTGCCTGCAGAATCCAAATGTGACTCTGGCGTTAGGATTACTGTTCACTTCCTTCGGCCCTTCCCCCTGCTATACTGCCTTCAGGAGAACATCTGCACAACTCTGGAGAAAGAGGCACTGCACTGGTATCTAGGGATGCAACCATGAGTGCAGATGTCTGAAAACATCTGCTTTTGCAGCTTGCTCTCTAGGAGCAATTGCAGAAACAACAATGAGTGTGCTGGTGAGAAAAAGGAATGGCTGAGTGGAGTCATGGCCAGAGAAGGCTGCAGTGAGAAGGCAGTGCACAAGTAGCTGCTCAGAGAGTGAGCCATGGGGGTCCTGGGCAGAGCTTGCGTCCTGTGAGAAGAGTAGCCCCCGCAGGGATCCAGAGTCTGTGCCTTGCAGGTTCAGGATGGGACAGGAGGGCTGGAGGCTGAGGGGTGTCTGACACGAGTGAGCTAAGGGGAAGAGAGCAGAGAGGAAAGAAAATTGGGAAAGACGTGTTCGTCCACTGTAGGGCTTGTGTTCTACTTCAGGAAGAAGAAGTGCGTGCAGGGTATTGAAGCAATTACAGGTATATTGATGGTTTACTGTTGATCAAGGGGCAGAGGGAGGACAGTCTACCAAACTATGTCTTGAAATTGAAATTGGTGTCTCAGGGGTGGAAGAGGAATCTGCTGCAGTGGCCTTCAGTAGCTATGACACATTTTCATTGCTTGTGGAGCTTAATGTCAAATAATGGAGTGTCAGCTCTTTTCTAATGAGGTCCTGGAGCTCACACTCACTGCCGGGAGAGACAGTCAGGATCATGAAAAGTCGATCGGTTCAGCAGGAATGACAGTGATAGAAACGGTCCCAGTCGCTGGTGGTTAGGAGGAGACTTTGATGTAACTGGAGCAGATAAACAGCACACAGTGGTGACTCACAGCCAGGACTCTCAGCCCACGCTTGCCTGGCCAGTGTGTGTGTGTGCGATACTGGGTGGGTGAACTCTTCATGGCTTAGCAGCCGCAGTCATGGGATGGGAGTAACACGGGTATCAGTCAGAGTAGCCGTGAGGTTTAGTTTCCATTTGTGAGGTGCTTTAAACATATTTTAAATAAAATGCACTTTTTTCTTTCTGTTTCCTTGGGTTTCTATTTCAGGTATGTGACTCATGGCCCTGTGGCTTGAGGAGATAAGACTGTGCCCCACAAAGCCCATAGGTCCTTCCTCTGTACAGGCCATCACTGGCACTGCCATCAGGGCTAAGAGTTCAGGACCATCCTCCGGTCCTGATCAAAAGGTGACACAGCTTTCCCTTCATAGGAACACTCTGTTGGAGGAAATATATTTGTGTTTTCTCAGTCCTTATTATTTTGTTAAATTTTATTAGCTAGTTCTGTAGCTTTTGTTGTAGAGGTACATCATATCCTGCCTTCTTTGATGTGGGACTTCTAACATGTTCCTATCTTATTTTTTTCATGTGCCTTACCTCCCTATTTCACCCCCAGCACTTGATCTTCCTTGTATTTGAAAAAGGTCCCCTCACTTTTTCTTTCCCTCTTTTACTTTTCCCTTTGTTTATATTCTGGATTTCTCATGTAAGAGAAGCCATGTGACATTCAGCCTTATATGTCTGCTTTATTTCACTTTCTGTTACCGTGTCCAGGTGCATGCATTTTCATCCAGAGAACTCGAGTTTGCCTGTTACGGCAGCGTAGTACTCCACTGTGTGTTTATGTAACTTTTTTAATCCATTTTTTTACTGATGAACATAAAGGTCATTTCTAAGATTTAACTATTACAGATTTTGTTGCTGCAAATATCCATATATATATATATATATATATATATATATATGTATATATGTATATACATATATATATATATATATATACACATTACTATGACATGATGATTTTAACTTTTGGGAGGAAGATACTTATCAGGTGAATAGCTACATCAAGTGGAATTTCTAATTTTCATTTTTCGAAGAATCTCTAAGCTAGTTTCTATAATGGTTATACCAGTTTACATTTTACCAACAATGTATAATGGTTCCTTTATTCCTTACAGCCTCACTGGCATTTGCTAATGTTCAGTTTCTTGATAGTAGCTATTCTGTCTGGAGCAAAAAGAAATCGCAATATTTTTCTGATTTCCATTTCTCTATTGGCCAGTGTTCATGTATTTGCCATTTTTATGTTTCTTCTGCTGAGAGATGTCTGTTCATTATAGTTTCCATTTTTTGATTGGAACTTTTATTTGGCGGTACTCATTTTGTCTTCCAGATTAAGTGTTTCTGTTTTAACATTTTAATCTTTGTTCATGTTTCAATTTAGTTTAGTACATGATGAGATATTTGGGTCTAGACTCATTGTGATGCAAGTGGTTAGCCAGTTTTCCCTTTTACATTTGTTATCTTCCTCTAGTGTGTCTGTTTTGCCCCTTTGTCAAAGATTGTCTTGTTTCATTGATCCTCATGTCTATTTTTGTGCCAGTATCATACTGTTTATATCACTGTAGCTTTATAATATAATTTTAAAGCTTCTTACTTTGCTCTTATTACTAAGCATTTCTATTACAGTTTGGGGTCTCTTCTGCTTCCACATGAATTTTAGAATTCTTTTCTGTAGATCTCTAAGTTTTGCTTGTTTGTTTGTTTGTTTTGGGTTCTTTTTTTTTTTTTTTTTTTTTTTTTTTTTTTTTTTTTTTTTGTATTTGAGGAAGAGACTATCAGACTCATAGTGATCCGCCTGTTTACAGCCTCCCAACAGCTGGGACTACAGGAGCATGCCACCGTGCCCAGTCTCAATTGTAGTCTCAATGTGCCCTGGGGTGGGGCTGGCACAGCAGGCCTGGGGATCAAACCCCAGGCCCTGTAGTGCTTTAATCCACTGAGTTATGTTGTTGGTATTTTGATTGGAATTGCATTAATTTTTTATAGCAATTTTGGAATTGTGGCCATTTTGACTCTTAGTTCCGACTGTCCAGGAACATGGGCTGTCTTTGCATTTTCTGATTTTTTCTTTGTTCTCTCCCTTTTCATGGTTCTATAGCTTTTCTTGTAGAGGTCTTTCACTTCCTTGATTAGGTAAGTTCCTAAGTATTTAATTTTTCTTGATGCTGGTTCCTAATTTTATTTTCAATGACTTCATCATCAATGTGCAACAGTGCTATTGATTTTGTAACCTGTTAAATTATTGAATTTGAGTATTAATTTTAAATGTCTTTTGGTGGAATTTTTGGGTCTAATATAGACTTCTTCTTTTTCTTTTTCTTTCTTTTTTTTTTTTTTTTTTTTTTTTTTTTTTTTTTTTTTTTTTTTTTTTTTTTTTTTTTTTTTTTTTTTTTTTTTTTTTTTTTTTTTTTTTTTTTTTTTTTTTTTTTTTTTTGTCTTTTTGAGACAGGGTCTCACTATGCAGTTCAGGCTGGTGTTGAGCTCACTTTTGTAGCCCAGGCCGGTCTTGAACTCGCACCAATCCTCCTGCCTCAGCCTCCCAAGTGCTGGGATCACAGGCATGTGCCACCATGCCCGGCCTCATATACATAATCCTTTTATCTCTCTCTCTGGCTGGATTCCTCTGGCTAATGTTGCTCTGGCTGTGTTCAACAGGAGTGGTGATAGTGGACATCCATCCGTTGTTCCTGATTTTACAGGGCAAGTTTTGTTTTTCCCATTTAATAAATGATCTTACTGTGGAATACAAGGAAATCAGTAGTATTAGATAAAAGTAACATGAATGAGGAAAAGAAAAATTAGAAACAGTAAGATAAAAGGAAAAAAATAATATGGAAAAACTAAAAGCAAGAAAAGAGAAAAATAAAAGATAAAGAAAAAACAAACAAACATATTTTTGGCCCCAATCAAGCAGAAATAAAGGATCCAATAAAGGAGAAAAGCATGGGTCCAAAATAAATTCTTCCACATTTACAAATGGGTGGTTTCCTTCAGGACATGAGTTCTTGGGATCCTGTTGGTGATTGGGAAAGAAATCAGACTGTCTGTCTCCACTGGATGGGGCTCAAGCAGAGCAGCCAGCCCTTGCCTCTCAGCCGAGAGCTTAGGCCTATGTCCTGCCTCACCTGCACTTGAACCCCTAATAGGACCTGTCCCCTCTGGCTAGCTCTTATCCAGTCACTGTGGTAGAGCAACACTGAAAATCCTGTTTTCTGGCTTAGTCCCCCACAATTACCTTCCTAAGATTGTACCTGATTAAACTACCACTGGTGTCACTGCACTGAATTTCTTCTTTGCCTCACTCCTGCTCTGAAGTAGTCACTCTCAGAGTACAGCCTCATGATGCTTTAGTGGTTTGCAATGACCTTGAGGTTTTCCTGGGCTATAGCCCTTGGCCCATCTGTTCTTACTCCTGGAAGCTGCTAACTTTTCGAGGGCACCTTCTCTACTAGGGCATTGGTGTCATGTAAGACCAGGCTGGTCATTTGATCATCGCTGCTGTGGTCCTGTTCTGAGACCAGAGGACCCACATACCGGGCTGGCTCACAATTGGTGTTCTGATGCTGCCAGCATGCAAAAGTCATGTGTGGAGTCGACTGGGAGCAAATGCAGCTCGACTATCCTTCCGCTGCACTGGTGTTGCCTGGCTTCACTCCTCAAAGAATAATCAAGAATAATCAAGCCATCATACTAATTATCTAAGGCTCAAAGGAATCAACGTTCTGGTAGTTGTTGGGCTCACTATCTATTCTAAAAATCAGTTTCTTGGTGTAAAAAGGATTTATATCCAAGTAGTTAAGTGGTAACTGGAGTAAGAATGAAGGCAGCATGAGGGCTCTGGGATCAGGGAGGCTGTATTACCTCATGTGTATTAGTTCTTCATAGGTTCTTGGGTTTTTGAAGAATTGGCGCCAGTGTGAGATTATGCTTAGAATAATAGTCTTTCTTTTGAACTTTAGAACTAATTAATTAGAGAGAAATACTCTGAATAAGTACTGTTATGGTTTGTGTCTAGTTGTCCCCCCAAAGCCTCATGTAGTCATGGGGCAGAGACTTCTAGAGTTTGAGACTTAACTCATGATCCACTGGCATTATGTGTTTTAGTACGGATGAGATTATAGATCCAAGTACTGCTGGGAATTATAGGTATGGCCTGAGGAGGATAGGCTAAGGCAGAGGGCCTGATGTAATATAGAAGAGAGACAGAAAGACAGACTGTCACTGTTGCTCTCTGCTGCCCTGGTTGGTTGGTTGCCTCTGTCACGATTGTTGCTGTTCTGCCGCCAGAACTGGATGCTCTCTGCCCTGTTCCACTCAGCCTTGGGCCAGCCGAATATAGACTGAAACCCCTGGTAACTGAGCCACATAAACTTTCCTTCCTTCATTTTGTGTGTCAGATATTTGTCTCAGCAATGAGTAAAATGTAACTAAAACAAGTACTAAATACTTTCCTATTCCAATGTTGGCTTTGAAATTAGCAGTGCCTCTCTGGATACAGTAGGTAGCATCACATGTAACTTCTGTAGGAGGAAAGCGAGGCTAAGAAGTTAAACAGCCTCAAATGGAGAAGCCAGTTTTCATAGCATTACACACCCACTTCTCCAAGACTATATTCTGCCCCCATATTTCCTGTCTCTGTTGTGGGTCAGTGTTGGTAAGTACAACACAGAGGAGTTCCTCTCCCCATGGTGGTAAGTGACATTCACACTTCCCTTTTGGAACTCTGGATCTTGCCGTGGCCTGGATGAGTGTCCCCCAACGTCTGTGTGGTCAGGGCTTGATCCTGAGAGTGGCTCAGAGGTGTGTTCTTTTGGGTATGGCATCTACTTGGAGGGAGGTTTGCCCTGAAGATTGTAGAATCCTGCTGCCTCCTGGGTCAGTTTCCTGGCTCAATGTATAAAGAGTTTGCTCAAAGACCTTCCAGCCCTACCACTCACTGCTCTCACCAAAGGCCTGCAACAATGTGTGTGCTCTGCAGAGGACAGTTTTTCAGAACCAGGAGCTAAATAAGTCCTTTCCCTTTGTAAGGTAGTTGCTTAAGTATTTCACTGTAGTCATGGAAAGCTGACTAATGCCGGTCCTCACAGCCAGTGTTATAGTCTTGGCTGGAAATAATCTCTGCTCATTGTGACTTGCAGACCTTGAGTTGATATCTACAGCCGATCACTTGAGCTGTGTGTAGCGACAGAAGTTCAGAAAAATGGGAACCATTCTAGTTCATGATAGGTAAATGGAAAGAACATAATTTCAGCTAAAGATCTCTGGGTTATGTTGTAGTGAGGATTTTTGTCATGGGCCAACCCCGTGTAGCTTAGCTGCATCTCAGAGACAAGTGGGAGAGGCCACTGGAGGCCTTGCGCAGCTGCTTTCTGGAGCCACGCATCCAACAGGCCCCAGAAGCTGACTGCATTCTGGGCTGTATAACTCACAAGCCTACGGGAGCGGCCTGCTGATGGATGTGGGCACGGGAATGGCTCGTTTGGGGTGAGCCCATTGGTGGAAGGCCTGTCAGAAGCCTTAGTGTTGTCCCATTGCCTGCAGTTGGGAAGAGGCATTGAGCAATGCTTGTGAGCTGCCAAACAGCCATTGGAACTCTAGAACAAAGGCTGTTTTCTAAGCACTGAGGTTACCTGGCAGAACCCTTTGCTATGTGGGGCTGCCAGTATGTGAATGAGCACAAGAAATAATGTGTTTACTTGTGGTCGTTTTTAAGAACGTGCCTAGTCTTGTCTAGCTCCTAGACCCACCTGCCCAGAGCTTTTGAAATGCGGGCATCTGTAGTCTCCAATTGTTCTATGGAATGCCCCCCGCCGAGATTTGCATCCATTTCACCCGTGTCCTTGTGATGGTAATAATGTCATCTGTGAAATATTTCTGAACCGGGAGCTTTAGGACTGCTGGGGAGTTTGATAAAATTAAAAATGCCTCACCTTTCTGCACAAGGCTCCACTTGGATTTTTTATTTATCACTGTAAGATGACTATTTCAGGTCCTACGGGACAGAGACTGTGCAAAACAAATGTACTTTATTTCATAAAAAATAGAGTATAGCAAAATCCAGGCCTTATTCATGCCGTTCCCCGCTTCTGTCTCAAGATGAGGTCTTCTCAATTGCGTGGTCTGCAGCTTGTGATGTGGCCCCCTTAGGCTTACAAGGCAGTGGCAGAGGACACAGCTGTGGCCTGAGACTGCCCCTCCAGGCAATCCTTCCAGCCTGAACCACTGAGACCAGGCAACATTCTCTTGAACTTTAAGAACAGAACTCTAGTGACACCCACAGTCGTGCTATACCATTTGGATACCAAGGGCAGGAATTTTATACTTGAAAGTATGATTTTTATGACCAAGAAGGAGTTTTTGCAAGAAATTTGCAAACTTACTGTGACAGATACACTATCTTCAGGGAGAAAACCATATAGATCTTAGCAATGCTTTGCTTATGAACACTGAGATAATTGTTAATCTGTTAATCCCGTCTGCTATTCTTAAAAAGGGGAAAAATTTACATGCTGATGCTAATGCGTTTAACACCTAAAAGGGGACTTTCTAAAAAGTTTAGTATAACCGGATTTAGCTGTCTCTTCTTTTCTTGCTGTGCCAATATCCAATTTTGTATGTACTAAGCCTCAGTGGCATTTATCAAATAATCCAATAAATGTAATTTAGATGCCGTTGAGAAGTCATCTAGTATGGAAGACAGACTCTGGAGCTCAGGCTGCTGGGACTTTGGTCCTGGCTCTGTAACCTTCTGCCTTCATGGTGCAGTCAATTGACATTACCATTCTGTATCTCAGTTCAACAAATGTGAAATGGGAGTGATATTGGCGTCTCACTTGTTGGGTTGGTTGGACTAATAAGTGGCCTAATAAGTCTAAAAGCACATAGAACAACAGTTGGGCATACAGTTACTACTGTCGAGGTTCTTATTAGATGAAGAGGAAGATACTGATGAGATTGTGCCTGCAGCATTCATGCTGCCGATCATCGTCATATGGCGGGGCTTAAAATTTAAGATACAGCTCTGCTCTCAAGTGGCCCATAGTCTTGGGCGGGGGGAGTGTGGCCAAGTCAGCAGGCAGTTCCTTTGCAGCTTTGTGGTGTGTCGGGATAGACACGTGCAATGCTGAGAATGTGGAGGGCTCAGACTTTGAGAAGGGGTCCCACGCTGGCTTGTACTGAGAAAAGCTATGCTGGCCTTGGAGGGGGCACGTAGGAGGAACATGGTGAGATGGGGAAGCAGTTAGCTCAGGGGGCCAGTGAGCAGGGAGAAGGAGAGGTAAGGCATTTTAGCTGCAGAGGAAAGCACACAAGGATTCTCTCAGGCCTTGATGCACAACTGGAAGTTCTGCAGCATGGGAATGACAGATTCAGGGTGGCAGCAGGTCAGAGAGACAAAGAAAATGTCAGTGACATCAGACACGTGGTCCCCTCATCTGTAAAAGTATGATTTGGGGGTTGTTCCTCCTTTCCTCCACGTTTATTGAAGCTCAGAGGTGTGACAGGTCTTTGAGATGCATCACGAATCCTTACAATAGTATGAAAAATGTTGGTATTATTATTTATATTTTACAGATGAGAAAGTTGAGACAGTGACTTTTCTACTGGCACTCAGCTAGTAAATGATGAAACCAGGAATCAGTTCTCAGTTTGGGTTTTCCTCTTCACCCCCTTGCCCAGGGACAATGGGTGTCTATGAGTTGCTCTACTACTCTGCTCTGTTGGAGGTTATAGGCACCTAGGTCTGCACCATTATCTCCATCAACGCCACCCTCGCTGTCACCAGTGCCATCTATGCCACCTCCACTACCATCGGCTATATCATCATTACCGAACTACCATCACCACCATTACCACGTGAACCACCGTTACCTGTACCACCACCATCCCACCCCCCACTCCCACCCCTGCAATGCTTCTGCCTCCAAAACAGAGGCGAGGAGTAAGCAGCTAAGACCAGAGGCAAGATCCGGGACACTAAAGCCAAATGCTTCAAGGAACAGTTGTTTTTAATTCATCCTACTTTTCTAACAGTGTACTTTAGTTTTGCTTTGGCAAAGGGATTTTTATCAGGTTTATTTGACCTTTTTTTCTTAGGGATATCTTCAGTGATGCCATATGAGTTATAATTTTATGCTATTGGGCATTTCAATGGGATTATTGCTGTAGACACTATTTTATTCTATAAAAGCCTTTGCAGCAGAATGCAAGATACAAGTATTTCGTGATCAGGATCACCCTTCCCTTCTCACCAGACACTGATGCTTGCTACAAGTCCTTATAACTGCAGACTAGGTAATTGAATAATTTGTATATCAAATTAAGGTCCAAATGATGCTTTTAATAGCATGATTACTCATAATAAGGAAAAGGTCAGCACTCACTAGTAATTATCTATTCTCTATAATTTTTAAAATATGAAAAAAATGTTGTAGCCAGCACATGCAAAGGGGAAAAGGCACTGTGAAATGTCACTGGTATGTGAAAACCATGGCTTATAATCAAATTAATAATTCCATTTGAGACACACACTGTATAATTGATCAGCTAATTTACCTGAAGCCTTTTATTTAAATACTGAATTCCATAGATTTTTAAGCACACTTTTTTACATTTTCAAAATCAGGCGTCATTGTGTGGCATGGCTTATTTAGCATCTCTGCTTCCTGCCTTAGCACTACATAAAATTAGTGCATATCTTAAAATCAGTGGCATCTTCCATCAGGTGAAATGAGAGATTCAAATCTTTTCATTTTTAGAAAACATTTTTCCCAATGAGATGTTACTGAAAGTATAATACAGAAAAAGAAAGAAGGAAAAGGAGCTAATGAGGAATGGTGCAGAAGACCTAATTCACATGCACTAATGCAGTCATCATTTCTCTAATTTACACTGTATGCCTTATCTCTGTGAGACACAGCATTAGTACTTTATGAGGGTAATAATCACAAGGATAAATAATGCCTTCTACTGCATTTGGGTAGAGCTTTGTAGTTTGTCAGGGGCTATGTATGCACCATTGTATTCATTCTCTAAGGTACTTGGGCAGTTAGCCTGGTTCCCACGCTCTGGCTCAGGAACCAAGGTCGACCATGGTGGTCAGTGACCCAGCTGAAGTTAGTTGCCCAGCTCAGGTTTGCAGGGCACAAACTGAAGCCTGCACCTTCTGCCGCCAAATCTACCTTTTCTGCTGCTAACAGAGAGCAGTGTCTAAGGCAACAAGTTTGGGCTTCTGAAGCCACCTCGTCTGTCTCTTGCTTTGCAGTTTTATACCTGGGCCACTCTGGCCAAATGATCATTTCCCATAGTGGTGTCTTTAATTGTATGGCCTCTTGCTAAAAGAGAGAAAGAGAGAGGGAGACAGACAGACAGACAGATAGACACACACACACACACGCACACACACACACACACACACACAGAATACACATGGGAATAAAAGGTAGTGTCCCATATGGCTACCACTTTCTTTGCACTGAATTTGTGTGTGTGTAAATAGCTTTTTAACATAAGCCACATCATACTGTGTAACATGTTGAGATTTGATTTCCTTACTTACAGTATATCTTGGTGATTTATTCACTCAGTTCAACAAATATTTGCTGTTCTCAGCACTGTGAATTTGTCATATGTAGATCTAGCTTGCTCACTCAGACAGCTGAAAGTATTCCATTCTATATGTAGATACATGGCATAATGTAATGAAACATTTTCCTGTTGCTGGACACATTTGGCTTCTTTTCAGTGTAATTTCAATAATAAATTGCCAGAAAAACCACATGCAATTCATAGGACATATCTGTCTGTGCAAATATGTGTATGTGGGACTAGCTCCCTTAGATAAAGTTAAAAACAGGTCTGCTCTGCTCAGCTTGGTGGCACATTACTGTCATCTTAATATTCTGGAAGCTAAAGTAGAACGGTGTCTTAGTTACTTTTCTTTTTTCTTTTTTTTTTTTTTTTTGTCTTTTTGAGACAGGGTCTCTCCATGCAGTTCAGGCTGGCCTTCAGCTCACTTTTATAGCCCAGGCTGGTCTCAAACTTGCACTGATCCTCCTGCCTTAGCCTCCCAAGTGCTGGGATTACAGGCATGTGCCACCACGCCCTGCTTTTAGTTACTTTTCTGTCATTGCTGGGACAAATACCCAACACCCAAAATGAAGGAAGGAAAGGTTTATTTAGCTCCCAGTTACTGGAGTTTCCAGTCCATATTTGGCTGGCTCAAGGTGAAGTGGAACAGACAGGGAGCATCCAGTTCATGGTGGCAGAACAACAGTTGCAACAGAGGCAACAGAACAACCAGGGGAGCAGAGAGCAACAGCAAATCAGAGCAGCAGAGCAATAGGACAGCGAGTCTATCTCTCTGCCTCTCTTTTAAAGTTACATCAGGCTCTTTGCCTTAGCCTAGCCACGGGCCACATCCTAGCCACACCCATAGTCTCAGCAGTACTCAGACCATAATCCCAACAGTAGTCAACCACGTAATCCCAGTGGATCACCATTCAAGTCTCAAACTCTAGAAGTCCCCACCCATGATTGCATGAGACTTTGGGTGGACAACTAAACATGAACTATAAAAGACGGGCTCAAGTTTTAACACAGCCTGGAAAATTTAAGACAGGCTTTGTCACAAAACAAAAAAGGTTGGAGTTGTTGCTCAACGTAAAGGCTCTGGGTTTCATACTAACACTGAAGAGGGGAAGAGATGTGCTTAAGGTGTAGCCCCTTATGTATTAGACAAGGCAAACTGAATCTATGTGGACTTATGCAGTAAAGGGAGTAACACTTACCTCACAGAGTTAATAAAATTCCTGCAGAGTAAAGTGAGGATAGATGCTCCGCAGGTTTTACCCCCTTGGAGGAGAAAGACAGATCCACAGAAAAGTATACAACAAGGCAGTCAGTGCTAAAAGCATCTTCATGGCACAGGTAGTTTCAAGATGTCAAAGGGTGACAGGAGACCCCAGCAGTTGTTTGAGGAAGGGCAGAAAAATGAGTCTTGGCCTACCTGATACCTGGGTGAAAGTGTGCACAGCTGAGACATCTTAGGAGGGCACAAAGCTTATATTAACACCAAGAAAGAGACAGAGACAGACACTGGGAGCAACCTGCAGCTTTGGGATTAGACCTCGAGTATTGTATGGCATGAGCTAAGCTGCAAAATAACCTCTGCTTTGTCTCCTCAGCTTGGCCATCATTTTCATTCCTCTTTTTTCTGCCAAAATCAAACAACTGGATAAACCAGCAAATTCCTGCAGACTCCTCTAGCAGGGCATGGTGTTCATAAAAAGGTCAGTGCTGGAGTTAAAATTGAAGTAAAGATGCGAGGCTGCTGCCATAATGCAGCTACATTGGAAGTTCGACTGGCCTCACCCGCAGGGTGCCCAGCAGGCTGCCAAGCACTTCCGAGTGGAGGAGAAGAGACTAGTGAGGGGACAAGAAGGTTGCAAAGCCAATTTCCAATCCACAAAAGCTTTCATGTTAGGAAAAACATAATAGTGTTTCATATCAACAGAGCTCTGTGAGGACCACACGTTTCCTGGATGTCCCTTTGCAGTAAGTCATTTTCTGAAGGTATTTCAAAGCCTGTGGAAATAGTAGCATAGTAGGTAGAAGACATGTTGGCATTTTTAGAGAGGCTTCCGCTACCAGCAGGGGTGTGCTTTTTGTGAAGCTGTGCAAACTGATTGGTTCATGGAGACAGTTGGCAAAAACCTCTCCGGCTAGTTCATGTCACCAAGTGAATCTTCCAGAGATCACAGTGATGAACGTTTTGTTCTGCCTGCAGAAGCTATTTGTTCACTATCTACAACAATTTTGTGCCATCAGGAGCTGGATCTGGAGTGTGTGTGTGTGTGTGTGTGTGCGTGCGCACATACACTTTTCTTCTTCTATATGTTGTTATTTGCTCTTTTCCACAATGGTTCCGATTCTTATGCCTTTCTAGAGCTCAGAAAACCAAGACTATTGTGGTTGCTCAAGGCTTTGAGGTTCTTTCGCTGGAAAAGTGTCTTGGAGATTGAACATGTAGCACTAGCAATCTCGCTCCATAGCTGGGTTGACCTGCCATAGATTAAGAGCCACCCACTCTGCACTTTTGCCTCTGATCATCATTGATGGAGTAGGTTAGTGATATTTGCTAATTAGTGTGTTTGGCTTGTGCTGGGCTTCCAAAGGGTTGGGGACTGCAGAGCCCGAGGGCTGTGCCAGGCTGGATGTCCAGATAGCCTGCAAGAGACTTCCATCTGGATTTTTTGATGTCATATTCTCCACTGAGGCTGCACTGCAGCAGCAAAGATCCTGGCCAGATGTTCTTTTGCAGGCTCTACCACTTTGTAACTCAACCTGGAGTAGGAGTATTTCTTTTAAAGTAGAAGTATAGTGGCTTCTGAAATATAAAATGATCATACAGTTTATAAGCATTCACATAGAATGTTGACACATAAACAAAACCTTGAGCACATGCTGTGGATTATCCCACTTAACTCTTTAGTAATCCCGGGTGATAGGTAGATGTTCCCATTGTAATGTAAGGAAACAGAGGCACATTATAATCGCTGGTTCTGGATTATGGAGATATTATGTAGGGCTCTGAGCACAGTCCCAGTCTACCTATGCATCCCCAAGCTGTCCTGAGCTGTGAGAGCTTAGTGGGGCTCAGCAGCGCTCAGAGGCAGTTGCATGGGCAAAGAACTACAATCAGGATGGAAATATTTAATGCTTGGGCCACTACCTCTTACAAGAGCTCAAGAAAATACAGTCGTGTCATTTTCTGTTCTCAACTGCCTGGGATCCTCTTCGGTGATTCCTACTAGGAATCATTGATTACAGAAAATGGTTTGTGAAGTAATCCAATTAAATGAGCCAAGAATTACATGTCAAGTGTTACCATCTTTATTTGCTTGTGTCAAGTGGAGTCAGAAGCTTTCTCTGATCAGCAAAGCAGGCATAAAGTGGTTGATTAATTTCCTTGAAGTTTTGTCAGAATTTGTGGGCAGGGAATCTAATTTTCAGTTTAATTTTCTTTCTTACCACACACCCCATTTTCTCTCTTCTCTGCCTATTATTGCTAACCAGAACACACCATTTGTAACTTCACTTTCCTTGCGTGCTAGGTTAATAATACTAATATGACTCCTTCTCTCACCTTATCTTACTTTTAAGTGATTTGTAGAGGATGGTCAGCTGTAGACCTGCTTGAAGAGAAGCCAGCCAATTTGTAGACCACTTATAAAAACAAATGATTATAACATCCTTTAAAATACATATTTCCCATACTAGAATGTTTTTTTCTTTGGCAGTGAAAATATTTTTGTGTGGTTTGCCATGTCTCTAGCCAGTGGTGGGTGAATAGAAAATATAGAAGTTAATAAAACCTGTCACTGCAACTTAAGGTTTTACATCTATAAAATGAGTTTAATAATTAGATTTGTTTCATAGGCTTCTGGTTATATTATATAATCTCGCAAATGTCCTAGTCTGGTGTATTTGCTAAGTACTTGTCAAATGTTTATGTGGCCATGTGGCTTTGGAAATGTCTGGCTCTGCTCTGTGAAGCAGAACCAGGTGACTGCCTGCTCCAAGGCCTCTCTTTGATATCTGGGGTTTGGTAAAAGGCTTAAGGCCCCTGTTTACTCTTTCTCATTGTCTGAACCTCAGCTGTGACTCGTTTATCCTATACTGAGAATTCATTTGTAAAAGCACTGAGCAGGGTGTTAATCACAAGTCCAATGGAATGCTTGCTTGTCTCTTATTCCTAGTGTTGAGGAATTGAGATGATGCAAGATCAAGAGCGTCTTCATTTCTCCTGTAACCTGCGTGTTTCCTTTTAGCTACTACTAGGCAATCAGTGAAGCCTCTGCCAGAGAGGGCGTCCATCTTAGAAAGTAGGAGTGTGTATAGGGCGACCAACCAAGAGCACTGCATCTTGAGTCCCTAGAACTCCCTAGGGAGTTAGCAGGACGTTGTAATTTAAAAACTTAATGTTCTGGGTTCTAGAAACTCCCTAGGTACCAGGCAAACCAATGTGCACTGTCAAGAACATGCACTTTACATCTTGCTTGTTTGTGGTTACTGTGATAATTACTGCCTTTGAAATACAGTAAATGTCTCTAAAGTACATAGCGTCTACTAAGGGCAGCTCTTAAGAGAGAGTCTGTGGAATCCAGGTCTTATCTTCTGGTTTGTGTATATCTGCAGTTAAGTATTTCCCTTCCTGTCTAGTTAAATAGATCCTAAAGAATCTTCAGGACTGTTCAAAATAAGAGAACAAATGGGAAATGAGATGTTTCTATTATTGATTAGAAGTGAGACCTGTAAATGGCAAGCTGACTGTGTCAACAGAGTGTCCTTTCTTAGCCCTTAAAAATAATTAACCTAGAAAATCAAACAACTACAGTAATGGT
This sequence comes from Myocastor coypus, assembly GCA_004027025.1. Classification (NCBI taxonomy): domain Eukaryota; kingdom Metazoa; phylum Chordata; class Mammalia; order Rodentia; family Myocastoridae; genus Myocastor; species Myocastor coypus. The sequence continues at coordinate 40,603 of PVJA010000036.1, read as the reverse complement.
TGCTTGGTGACCATAGTACTACAGCAGAGGAAGCTGAATAATCGTATTAGACAATGGTCAAGTTTTATGAGTTCCGCTTGCCCATCTAAAGCTGCGTACCAGGCAGGGGTCTGCATCCTGGCGCACCCTGCCGCACTCTGCTGTGAAGTATGGAGACCCTTGAGTCCAGTGCTGATTTCATTAGATTATAGTAGATCTCAACGCTTGATTTTTTTTTTTTTCTAGAGATAACTTGTGTTATCCCAATTTCCAGTGGGAATGACCGCTAAGGATATAGAGATTCTTCAGCCCAGCCAGCATGGAGGAGTTGCTCAATGGGTTGTAGAAACCCACCCATGGCTGTGTACCTTGCCTCTGCTTTGTAAAGAGGAAAGCACTGTGCTGAGGCTGAGCAGTACTTTCCATCTGTCCTTTCCTGCAGGAGCTCCAGCTCAACCGAGCAGGACCTCAGGCTGTGTTCAAACCACTTCATATCATGAGATAAATATCTGAGGGACTCACATCATCTGCCTTTAATTTCGTTTTTATTAGCCCCTATTTTAAGTGTGGTGATTTGCAAATCTTCCCCCCAAAGCTGAAAGGGACATCCTTTAACTGGGATCATAGTCTCCAGAAATAAAGAAACCCAATAATACCGAACAGACTTAATTCTTTCAGACTTCAACTTTCAGGCTTTCTTTGTACATCTTGACCTTTCTCTGCTCTGGAGTCTTTGAGAAGAAGCGTGCATTCTTAGTGAAGTGGCCAGCTGTCCGTTGGTTAGATTCCGCAGTGACACCACTTTCCCAGGTGTAAGCAGTTCCATGCTTCGTCCGACCTCCTCTGGTTCTCACACAACCTGTAATACTTTTCGTCTGGCCTCTTTCCTGTGAAGAGCTCTCTGAGTGGTCCAGGTCCAATGTTCACAGGCTGCTGGCAGCGCAATAACTCTGGCCAGGGTGCTTCTCACAGGATTTTTGAAGGTGAATGCCTCAGTGCTCTTCTACTACTTTAGAACAACCGATTTTGGTACAGCAAAGTTAGTTCCATCACACTCATAAATACAGAGCAAGTACATTTTCCCCAATGGTTCTTCCAGAGGGCTTTTCTTGGTTTACATTTATGTTTTGCAAGGTCAGAGGGTGAAGGGCTGTGTATAATTGAGGGACCAGCCAAAATCCTAATCCTTTTAGTAACACTGTTGCTCTATGGACTTCTCCTATAAGCAGTCTTTGAAATATTTTCATTTTTTAGTAGTGAAACCTCAGACATAGTCTCACAGAGAGATTAAACGACCTCCCCAAGGACATTCATTGCTAGTCAGAGGTTGATCCGGTAATCTAATTAAGGCCTTATAATTCCAGCAGTGTTGCCAGAACCATGCTTTTCTTCCTCCTCCTGACAAGCCCCATAATTGAGTATGGCGACCCACCTGGCCCCTGCCCTAGAAGCCCTCTGATCCCCACCGCTGAAGCCATCTGACCCCATTTACAGGTTCCTGTCCAGGGCAGGGGTGTGGGCTGCTGGTCAGTGCTCAGCAGGAATTTCAGGGCCCCTGGCCAAAGGCAGATCACCACGTGGGCTTATTTGGCTGGGCCTTGGTGGGAGTGGTTCCTCCCCATTTTTAGCCTGGTAATCATAGTGAAGAGGGTCACTTTTCCTTTCCGCTTCGTGGGCCTCTGCCCTTTGTTCTCCAGCTCCTGTAGGGCAGAGTGGCTCTGCCTTGGCGTCTGGCCCATTCTCCTCGCCCAGTCTTTTCTCTGAGCTGTAACCAAGCAGTGGGTGCCCTGCTCTTTCTGGCCCAGTCACCACTTGCTTGTCTTTCCAAGTGGCGCTGGCTTTCACACGTGCTGTCGTGGAGCTTCCTGGGATTGCAGGCAAATCCCTCCTTATTCCAGCCATGCTGATCAGCTGGACCTGCTGAGCCACTTGTCTTCACACCCTGCTGGCTCTGCTGCCCTGCTTTGGCTTCTCCTTGTGGCCTGCAGCTGCCTCGAAGCAGGGGTCCAGTGTTCTGGCCTCATCCCACCATCTCGGCGGGGCTCCTGTCTTGGTCTGCAAAGGAGCCTCCCATTCCCTGCCCACCTGAAGATGACATTTTCACTCAGTGCTCTGCCCCTCTTTCCATGGATTTGTGTTTTGTTGCCGCTGTTGTTTGTTTTAGCAGGAACTAAACACAAGACCTTTTACATTGAGCTATATAACCCTAGCTCATTCTGTCTATCTCTCAATAGATAGATAGATAGATAGATAGATAGATAGATAGATAGATGATAGATTTATATTAGTTGATACAGGGTATTACTACATAATTCCAACTCATAGTGATCCTCCTTGCTCAGCCTGCCCAGTGCTGGGATTACAGGTGTGCACTACCATGCCTGGTTTCAGGGCCAACACAGCAAACTTGGGGTTCCAGGGCTGGTACCTCATGTGGTACTGGGAATCAAACCTGGACCCTTGTGCTTGCCAGGCAGGCACTTAGACCATAAGCTATCGCCAGCACCATCTTATATTTTTTAAAATAGTATTTCATGTATTTTTTCTCATTTCTGCTTGCTTTTTGTTAGTGCATGTTTCAGTGTCTTACGATTGCACTCAGCATGGGAGTTGGTGCGTGTGTATAGCAGTTTCCTTTCACTTCCCTTCTTCGTCTTTCTCATTAAATTGCCCAGGCTGGTATCAAACTTGAGGTCCCCAGCCTCAGCCTCGCAGAGAGCTGAGATTGCAGCAGTCTTTTGCTGCCTTATGGGAGTTCACCTTTCATCCTGAGGTCCGGGAGCAACTAGCCTTTTGTCTTGCCAAGGGGTGACTCGCTCTGCTTTTGGTTTTGTGAGTGGCCCTTATTGTCAGCATGATGTCAGTGTGTACCTACGTGTGTTCCTTATGTGTGTCCTCATTTCCTTCTGCTTGGCTTGATTTCTCAGGGGTGGGCTCGTGGACGCTTGGATGAACGCATAGGAAAGCACACAGGCATTCTGCTCATTTCCTTTGTTAGGATCTGTGGCTGTCAGAGTTGGAGGACCTGACGAGTGTAAGCTTGAGCAGTGGATCTTTGGGTCTTCCAAAACAGCTTAGATCCAATGGATGTTAGACACGTGCCTACTGATGATAAATCAGAAGCTGTCCTTGAATTCCTGTGGTCAAGCTTGGTATCAGGACAGGATGGAGGAGACTTGTTCAAGCTTACCAGAATAATCATGTCCTTCACTTTGTGTAGGAAGAGGAAGAAGACAAGACCCGTGGAAATAAGCAGTGTCTCTAAAGGAATCATACTATCAGATATGGACATTTTTGGATGGCAGCATTTTAAGATATCAGGAGAATCAAAATTAAGTAGCCTTGGGTGCTGGAGAGATAGCTCAGTAAAATAAGTGTTTCCCTGGCAAGCACAAGGACCTGAGTTCAATCACAGGTTCCACAAAAAAAAAAAAAAAAAAAAGGTAGTCTTAGGAAGGGATAGGCATGGGGTTGGCAGAAATTAGATTCATTTCAACCATGCAGCCAAGGCTGACAGGATCAGTTGTAGGTATTCCACAGTTTATTTATTATTGGAGACATGTAGGACATTTCCACACACTCACAGTTGCAGATTTTGTACGAGTGTGTATCGCCTATGTTCTTTTATGCGTATGGACCTGCATATCTAATGGGTAGAGAGCCTAGAGTGGAGTCACATGTTGTAGACGTTTAGAAAAGTATTTCCTGTATTTGAAAAAGATAATCTTAGTCTAAGAGAGGCCGTGTTCTTCACCGGATGTGATCTGTCTTCCCCATACTTACATATTTCTTAGGTGAAATACCTGTGCTTAGTTAGGGAATGCTGCAATTAAAACCAACAGAGTGAATCTACATGTGCTAGAATAAAAAGTGTCTTGAAATCCAATGGCTAAATCTAAACAAGTTCCATGTGGGTCCTCTTAGAAAGCTCTGCATTGCTGTCTTACATATCTACACATGTAAAATACACAAAAAATATGCGTAAAGTTGTCCCTCAAGGGGCTGAGGAAATAGCTCCATGATCTAGGCAGATGCGTGACAAGTACAAGGACCTGCCTTGATCCCTGTACTGCATGCTGTGTGGCCATGCTGGCCACCGAGAGTGGGCATAGTGGCGCCAGCATGTAATCCCAGCACTCGGGAGGCTGAGATAGGAGGATCACTATGAGTCTGGGCTGTGTAATGAGGTCCTGCACCAAATGAATATTTTTTTTTAAAAAAAAGTTATCCCTCAAAATGATGGTAGCTGCTACTTATATAGAAAAATAGAATCCAGAGAACAGTGTAAAAAAGTATTCTTTGTAGATCGCTATCATTTAAGTTGTTACACTGAAAACAATTTCCAGAATTATCATGTGTGTATATTTTTAATTAACTTAAAAATCTATTACGTACTGTCTTTTGCATAGGTGTCTGAATCTTTATTAAATGATTACAAGCATAGCAAATTTTTAAAGGCAACATTTATATAATCAGGCAATGTGTTGGAGCTGCGCAGGATAGAAACGATGAATAGAAACGTCAGTGCTCTTGAAATGCTCAGAGTTCTGTGTGGGAGCAGACATTTAGGCAGATAATTAAGCCACCTAGAGAGAGGGGCCGTAGGTGCAGATCCACGCCAAGAATAGGGAAGGAGCATGGTGGAAGCTGAGAGCCTCCAGTGGAGGTGACAGCTGAGCTGGAGCTTGTACAGCAGACAGTGTCCCAGGTGAAGAAGCTGGACCAGGACCCTGGCCAGATAAAACACAGTGTGCAGGGCCCGCAGAGCAGACAGGGGGCAAGCCTGCACTTGGCACTTGCATTTCTGGGAGAGTAATAGGCGGGGATGCTGGGAGCTATGTTGGGTACCACTTACGTGAGATTGCACCATAGAAAGGAGTCTGCATCACCAGCACCCAGCTATAGCATTCTGAGAGAATGCATGAGTGTGCATCCATGACTTGTAAGAGAACACCGAGTGTGTGTGAGTGTGCATCTGCGGCTTGTAAGACCCCACCTGAGAGAACACAACGTGTGTGTGAATCTGTGGCTTGTAAGAGAACACCGAGTGTGTGTGAGTGTGCAGCTGCGGCTTGTAGGGCCCAGTGGCATCCCCATTGGTAGCTTCATCCCTCCTCTCCCCGCACTCCCATCACACGTACCCGCCTCCCTCTGACAGGATGCCCACTCACACGCTCCCCACTCAGATGTACAGTCTTCTTTCTGTTATTTCCATGCTCTCGTGCATCTCTGCCACCCTCAACTTCTGTCTGCTCTTTGTCCTCCCTGCTGCTAATCTCCCTGTCCCGTATCTGCCTCTTGCTCATTATTCTCCCTGTCTCCTCCTGTCTCTGTCAGACCCTTGGCCTCAAATCCTGATTTCCGTCTGTATCTTAGCAGATAGCACAGTTCCTAATATATAAGAAGTGCTTAACGGAATAGAATAAATGGATTAAAATGAATAAATTTTTATTCCTTTTTAATAGTTATTGATTATTAGTGTGCATTCTCACCTGTGGCCTATCAAAGGCTAGAAAGTCATGTGTCATTACAGGACAGTATAATTATGTGGTTAAAGGACAAGGAACATGTAAAACTAAGAAGATAAATGATAATGGGGCAGCACATTTGTGAGGGGAAATAGCATATTAGAATTTTCAGGGCAGGTTCAAGACTATGTTTTTCCTAAGCGCACATGCATACACACACACACACACACACACACACACACACACACATTTTATTGAAAGGTAGAGTTATAACAGATTTCATTTATTTATTATTTTATTATTTTACAGAAGGGTCTAGAAGGTTTTCAGGGTCTCACCAAGAGCTGGGATTACAGGTGCGTGCCACCATGCCCAGTCTCAATTGCTGTCTCAGCATGCCCCTGGGGCAGGGCCAGCACTACAGGCCTGGGATCGAACTCCAGGCCCTGGCACCTGCTTGCAGGTGCTTTCATCCACTGAGCTATTGGGCCAGCCTGTAACAAAATTTATAGTTTATTTTTCTTAGAGTGTGTATTTCAGTGTCTGAGTGAATTAGGAAATACACCTGAGCACACCATCGGCAAAATGTAATTCAAATGAAGTAATCATCCTGGGCTCTGTGCTGTGTGGAGTCATCTTCTGGTGGCGCCCCCTGTGGCTGGGTAGGGAACTGAGGCCATGTCTCCTGTATGGTCCAGGCCTGGGCATGTGTCTCAACAGTCCTTCTCATACATTGCACACCAGAGCTCGGTGTGTATGCAGTAGGCGCTTGTTAAATAGCTCTTGAATGGATCTTCACTTGCTGTATAGGAAGAGCAACCTAACCGCTTGCCTTCTGCTTGGTACCTTAAGTGCTGCATACCTAAGTTTTCTTCATTTAAAGTCCTGGAAGTTGGAGGGTCACCTGCCTGGCAGATCCAGACATCTGTGTGTGCTGTTGAAACAAAGTCATCACCCATAATTATTAATAATGGTTTGCTAGATTAAAGCAGCTTTGAAATCATCCAAATTTCATGTTGCAGAGGTGCCATCTTGCTTTTTGTGTCATCCTTCTGGCCAGCCCTTCATCATTTGGAAGTAGTCTTGTTTAAAAAGAACATAAAGACAAATGGAGAAATGCTGGTGAATATCTTAACCTTGGAAATCAGAACTATTTGCAAGTAGGCATTGCAAAGTTAATTTGATGGATTATAAATTGTTATTTGATATCTTTCCTATGTAACAGGCTTCTTATTTAAAAAAAAGCAATATACTAATGTTCTAAAAACTGAATCCATGAACTTAATACAAGCATGCTTTTACACACACACACAAAGAGATAGACAACTGGAGTCTTTAACAACAGTTTGCTTTGAACAATGAGGCAAACGGAGCGTAAAATTAATAGTTGGGCACATTATATCTACAGATTTTAAACTTTTTTGGTGCTCATTTTTCCATGAGTAATAGTAACTTGAAAGGTAGTTTTGCTCAAAAAAGAATTATGGAATGAAATATATTTGATTAGTGGCAATAGCATGATTGAAAAGCTAGCTAAAAGTGGGGCCAGCATCACCCTGCTGGCAGTGTGAAAGATTTTTGCTGCTTCATAATCAATAGCCCTAAATGAGTCTGGAGAACTCTGCTGATGTTTGAAAGGTACAGAAAATAATGTGGAGGAACAGAGAAGCAGTGGAAAATCAGTTTGGAATCCTTCTCATGGCGTTTCTTGAAAGATCAGAAAAAAGGTCCTATGCTTGATTCTTTCTGGTTTGTATACCAAATGTGTAGCCCAGATATTTTTATTATGAAGGTAAAGTGCTTTCAAATCAAAGAGGTCAAGGAATACAGACGCTACCTCTCAGTTTCCAGCCTCCCTGTGCACCTGCCCCGAGTGCCAAAAGGCTAAAGAATCAGATTTAGGCTCCAGAGTAGAAAGGGAAAGTAAAAATGCAGAGACAAAGGACAGGAGGAAAGCTTCCAGATTAATCACCTGGCTACTTTCAAGGGGAAAAAGGAAATGGAATTCAGAAATGAAAGCGAAACTTATTAAAATGGAAGAAACAGGAGGCAGAAGGGATGAACACATGGGAGGGGATTTTAGATGATGTTTTATAAGGAAATGTGATTCAGTTAAGTAGAGAAACTTCATTTGCGTTTTATCTTTCGTTGTCACTGCTCATTGCCACAGGCTCTGAGTGACACTTGTAACGTGGAGAGCTTTGCTTCCCTTGGGTTTGTTAGCGACTTCTACAGGACCCCAGCTTTTATGCTCACAAATAGCATCATGAGCAGGGTGAGCACTGCTCCATGAGAGTCTCCTCCCGTTTATGACCCTAAACGAACCCCTCTATAGAAGGGCAGTCAGCCTCCAGCTCCCAGAGGACAGATCATATTGGAAGAGAAAGGCCCGGACTTACAAGTGGCTTGTGTTGACCGTCGTGTGCATACAAGCTAGAGTAGGTGTAATCGGGTCTTTGGGGCCAATCAGTGAGCATGCTGGACTCCCTCTAATAGTAGTAACAGCCAGTTTCATACTTTCGTCTAAGAAATAAGCAAGATATGGTTCAGTGTTTCTTGTGTTTTCATGTTGCTTTTGGAAAAGCTATGAAATAGGAACCACCAAATTTTCTTTCTTTCTCCCCTTTTCTTTTTCTCTTTCTTTCTTTCTTTCTTTTTTTTTTTTTTTTTTTTTTTTTTTTTTTTTTTTTTTTTTTTTTTTTTTTTTTTTTTTTTTTTTTTTTTTTTTTTTTTTTTTTTTTTTTTTTTTTTTTTTTTTTTTTTTTTTTTTTTTTTTTTTTTTTTTTTTTTTTTTTTTTTGACTTCTTATCTGTCTGCGTGAATTGTGCTAACAGGAAGTAGCTAATTTGACTTATTTGTGTAGCTGCCAGCAGACATTTCTACAAATACATCTTTACTCCAATTTCTTCCTGACCCACACTTCATGAGTAATAGAATGGCAGCAGTAATAGCATTAGGCGTAGCAGCTATACCTGCAATAGTAAGAAGTATAATAATAGCATTAAAGACTGCTGTTTCTTAATGATCACTAGGACTGTGACCTAAGTGGCACGTTTTAGGTTTATATCCTAATTAAATACTTAGAACAAGCCTCTGAGATGAAAAGCATACCACCTTTATGGTGAGGCAGAGGCTTAGAGAGGTTAAATCACCTACTAATGAGTCCACAGCTATTAAGTATAAAAAACCAGGATGGGAGCACAGGTCTAAGTTCCATCTATCCATAGTTAAAATGAGTGCTGGTTGTCCCTGTCATGCAGCCTCATTTATGGTGACTTTTGGTGTGTTTGGGCCTTATCTGTGAGTAGGAAGTGCAGAATATGGAGCAAAGGCCCCATCTGTGTATCCATTGCTGGGTACTCATTGGCAATCTAGGAAAATGCTCTGAATGAATGAATGAATGAATGAATGAATGAATGAACAAAAGAACTGACCTTCAGGGCAGAGGCATCACTATACTCAAATGCAGATGCACAGAGCCACTCATAGCCTTTGCACATTGCTTCATGCTAGGGGTCCCTAGATGGATGAATAATGAAAGTGTGGTGCAGACTTACACAGGCTTGGAGAGGAAGAAAATTCTGATACATGTTATAGCATGAATGAACATTGAGGAAATTATGCCAAATGAAATGAGCTAGCCACAACAGGCAAATGTGGTGTGATTCCACATCTGTGAGGTATCTACAGTAATCAGACTTATAAAAGCAGAAAGCAGAGCGATCATTGCAGGAGGCTGGGGAGCAGGAATAGAGGTTTATTGTTTCATGGGTTTAAAGAATCATCATGAGGGGCCTGTGAGATAGGTCAACGGACTAAAGCATCTGCTTAGGCAAGCACAGGACTGCATTTCTATCCCAGCACCACATGCCAGGCCCAGGGCAGGCTGAGCTAGCCAGAGTCTGGACATGGTAGCACATACCTGTAATCCCAGCACTGGGGAGGCTGAAAGCCAGAGGTTCACCACAAGTACATTCTGTGTAACGAGACCCTGTAGACCTTGTACTAAATACAAAAGAAAAGAACAAATAAAGTGAAGGCTATGTTGACAAAGTGTTTTATTTTTTAAATCATATAAACATAATACAAGATTCACAGAGCTTGATCTTTTAAGTTGAGAGAGCCTACTAAGTGCCTGTCAAAAGGAAAATGCATGTTTAAACACAATGCCATGAAATTTCAAAGTACCATAATAAAAATGATGTTGGGACCAAGATACCTAAAAAGGAATGATTGTCCTTCAGACTTCTCAGAGGCTACTTGAAGGCAGAAGGCTGTAGAGCATGGCCATCAGAAGTATGAGAGGACTTTATATTTTGAGGTAGAATTCTACATCTAGCTATGCTATCGATTAAGACATGAAGGTAGAAAGAAGACTGATGTACAAGGAAGGAGAATGTTTCCTTCCCACAAGCCCTTTCTCAGCAAGGTGCGCTTGCATGTGTTCCAGTGGGGGTGAAGATCTGAGCTAAGCAGAGGGGAGAGCAAGGATCTGGCACTGTACTCATTCAGCCACCCATTCGCACACACACACACACACACACACACACACACACACACACACACATCCAGGGAACAGCATACACAAATCCTTGATGGCCCGCCCTGTGTGGGAAATCGGCACAGCAATGATATGGACCAAGGCAGATCTTTGGCACAAAGGGGGATTTGACAGACAGAATGTGGCCAAAATATTTTTAAATGATGCTGCTCAAAACAGTGGAAAAAAAGTTAGCTAACATGAGGATCCCGATACTTTCTAAAAGTACTCCCACCAAATATGCAGTAGACTAAACTTCTGCATGAATATAAGCTACTGTTGGCAGATAAGAAAAGAAACTCCTACTTTCTATGTTAGGAAACTCCTTTGTGATTCCCACAGGATATGACATTGGACTCCTGAAAATGACACAAGTGAAAACGTCATCCAAACCAGGCTAATTGGTCTGGTGCTTCAACAGTGTATACATTTACACAAAAGGGAAACGCCGCTTACTGATTTTTAACATTGAACCAATCTACAGTCCTAATGTAGCATACCAGATAGAGACTGGAGGACTGAATAAATATATTATTAACCCTAACAACATGAAAGTTCTACTGTGGAAGACTGAAGGAAAGAGACAGGAAAACTGAAAGACAGATTTTATTTAAAAAGCTGATAGAAATTTAAATATATTGTGTAAGGCTACATGAACAATTAGTAACAGAACTAAAAAATAGCAGCCATACATCGGGAAGAATACATGAGAGGTGAACACTGTCATTAATATGCTGATTTCTCGTTCTCATTTGGTTATCAATAGATAATTCTCTTAAGCCTGATATATTAGAGTGAAAATAAAAACCATTAAGAAACTGTCCCTGGAAGTTATAATTGAAGTTTAATAAGGAGGTGTTTGGATTAAAACTATGGATAAGCTTAATTTTGAAGAAAAAAAATCATTGCCAGTTAAGAGATTAAACAAGCATGGTTATCTAGTGCAAGCTCTTTTATGTAACTTATTTTTATAAAATTATGTGCACTTTCAATGGAAACAACCAGAAAATCAAAATAATGATTATAGATGGTTAGCATCAATAACTATTTTTATGGGTCTGATTTGTCTTTATTTTTGCTTTTATTTTCCTCATGCTTTTATTCACTTAGCACTGGACAGATGCTTGCTTGTAAGGCACCTACTTAGCATGCATGTGTCTGCTGTCTTGTGGCTCCACCTATCTTGGGTGTGCTTAGCTGTGTTAAGACAGAGGAGAAGCCAAGTACAGTACGACCCTGTGCTGTTGTACTTCTCTTGACAGACTGTACAGTCTGGGCCAACTGAAAGAGCAGTCCTCAGTAATCAGAGCCATCTTATTTCTTGCTGGCTACTTGTGCATATCCGTTTATTTCTTCTGTGAGGTTTTGTCGTTAGAAACCCCGAAGCCCAGCAGCCTGTACTTGGGGCCCGCAGATCTTAATAATATTGCCTACTAGCATCCATTTCAGTGTTTGGACAGCAGCATCCACCCAGTTGGATAGTGTGCTTTAGAAACAGCTCCTTGGATACCTGGAGAACCTGGGCTGTGCCTTTGTCCTGCAATCAGAACACAGGACGGTTCTAGGAAACAGAAAGAGGCTCCTACTCACTACCTTGGATCACAGGGTGATCTCTGGGTAGTTTGAACAGTAAGTAGGACTTGCTTGTACACAGGAGCATCTCCATCTCTGAGCCTGTCTTGATTCACTGTCTCTCTTTCCTCCTGTGTGCTGGATTTTCCCTCTTTTTCCTCCTCCTCCTCCTCCTCCTCCTCCTCCCCACTCTCCCTCACCCCTTCCCCTCTCCTCCCCTCCTCCTCCTCCTCCTCCTCCTCCTCCTCCTCCTTCTTCTTCTTCTTCTTCTTCTTCTTCTTCTTCTTCTTCTTCTTTTTAGTCTTGCCTTTTCTGTTGGTACCTTTTGAGTCCTCCTTCCTCATGATGTATGTTTCAATCTTAGGTGACCACACCTAACACCATTTCACCACACCTGCACTCAGGGCACCTGCGCCTGTGCTCCTGTGCTATACTTCTCTGCCCCAAAATGAGGCCTGAGAGCCTAGCAGAAATGTGTATCAGTACTGTTCAAGGGAGTGAAATACATGCTTTCAAAACACATGATATGGGGCACGTTTGCATTCCTCATCCTTCCACAAACCCCAACCTAGGAATTACCAACAGTGTATTGAGAAGCATGTTGAGAGAGTTTTCAGTGATCAGACAAATGTCCTCAGTCCTGGAGAAATTCACCAGAGCTAGCCTTCATGCCAGTCCTGTGTGACTTTAAAGGGCAAGCCTGTTTCATCGCTTCACTCTTGGTGTCAATCAGAAAAGAAAATAATTGAGGATCTGAGAAGGGCACTATCCCGCTAAGAATTACTGCACTGGACTGACTCTGCACTTTAGTTCAGTATAAGAGACATCTAATCAGAGGGAAGGCAGTTTTAGTCCCAACCTGAGAATGTCAAGAGCACAGCTGGGACTTGAACCAGCTTCCTGACAGTAAAGGATATAAGATCTATGATCTATGATGGCAGGTCACACAGTCCTTTCACTGCTTCTGCAGATAATTATTGAGTGCCTGCCCTGTGTCGGGTACTGTTATAAAGTTTGGGATTCTTCAGAAAATGAGATTCCAGGTCTTATGTAGCGTATAAGGAGGTAACAAGAGACAGATAATAAACAATAGATAAGACAAGTGAATTATGAAGTGTGCTGCATGATACCATAGGGAAGAAACAGTGGGGTGAGATCATGGATATCACAAGCACTGAAGAAGAGAGTGCTGGGTTTTAATTAGAGAGACCAGTATGTCTCAGTAGGACATACTGAGAAGGGTGCACTTGGGCAGAGGCTTGAAGGAAGTAAGCAGTTAGCCATATAGATGTCCGTAAGAAAATTCCAGACAAAGTAAGAAGTAGAGCCTGGCCAGATGGTTCAGTGGACTAAAGTGCCTACTTCGGTAGAGTGCAACAGCCATGCCAGCCCCACTCCCGGGGCACACTGAGAGGGCAATTGAGACCTGGCATGGTGGTGCATGCCTGTAATCCCAGCGCTTGGGAGGCTGAACATAGGAGAATCACTTTGAGTTTGATCCAGGTAGTAAGACCTTGTAGACCCTATACTAAATACATAAAAACAAACAAGACGTGGACACAGCTAGCATTATTTGTATAAATGAAAGGAGATTGGTAAAGTGGAAACAGTACATTAGGGAAAGATTGATAAAGAGAGCATCTTTGAATAGCCAGATTGTGTAAGGCTTTGTAAGGAAAAAACAACGCTCCAAGAGGTGTGTTAGGTACCCAGATGTGGTCATCTAGGTGTCATTTATAGTGTTTCTGAAGATCAGGACTGTGGCCATGTTGCTGATAGAGAGATTGAAGTTGGATGCATTTGAGAGTGAAACTGTTAGCTTTCTGTGACATAGAAGACAAAGAGAGCAGTGGAGGTTGAATCCCAGAGTTGGAACCTCAGGAGTAAGTTCCTATCAGGTAACGGTTCCTACCAGGTGAATTTCCCTCAGATGCAATGGTCAGAGTGACAGATGGAGCCATTCTGAAGGAAGCCCTGGTGTCCACCTTGGCATGCTGAGGTCAAGGTATGTGTGTGCTGGGCATATAAGCAGAGCTGTGAAGGTGTCCCCTACTAAGGTTCCGTAGCATGGTCTACAGATGTAACTATGCTAACAAAAAGGGGAGAAGCCACTGAATAGTTTAATGGGTGCTAAACCAATATGCAGTTTAGTGGGTGCTAAAGAGACTTGTGTACTTTTCAGTCAAGATTGGGACTCAAGAGTCAACGAAAGGGTCAGTGAGATGGCTCAGTGGTCTAAAGTGCCTGCTTAGGCAAGCTTAGACAACTGCAAGGACCAGTTTGATCCCCAGCACCACAGGCTGCACCAGCCCCACCCCCGGGCAGGCTGAGTCAGCCATTAAAAAAAAAAAGTCAATGAGAAAGATGGTAAAAGTTTGTTTCACTGGGAAAGAATGTTTTCAACCATCATTGCCCATTAGCAGTGAGTGGCCAGTTTCATAGGAGGTACTTTCTGATACCACTGAGCTATCTTGCCAGCCCCATTATTTCCCCAAATCTATGTGGCAGAAGGAGAAAAGAGAAGGACAAATATAATCCTTTTCCTTTATACTTTCAGTCTCTGAGAAGGAAATTATTTACTCAGCCTAAATTTTTTTCCTTTAACAATACCACCACAGTAATGTCCTAGAACAGTGGTCTTCAAGCTCGTAGTCCTAGTTGTAGACTCTAATGTTCTGAAAACCTACTGAGGGCTTCCAGTGATACAGATGGTATAAATATAAGAGAATAGCCAATAAAAATACAAGAGTATAACAACAAAATACAAGAGAACAGGGCAGTGGTTAACAGGGACTTCGGAGGATGAGGTGAAATCTGCTGAATGACATTGAGGTGCAGAAAAATCCACCTTCATTATAAGAGAGCTCTGGTTAGACTCAAAATGCTAGATTTCTTGTGAGTTCAGCATGAAGCATTGGTGGGGCTTAGTGGCAGTTAAGGTGCAGGCTCCTCAGCAGTGCATTTCACTTTTGTGGTCACTACAGTCAGGATACTTTTGAAGGACGCATGAACAACCTGCAGCATCAGTGGGAGTGGAAAGCAAAAGGCCTACTGCAGCTACGAGGTGAGAACTGGGGGAGAAACTCACGATGCAGGTCTGTGTGTCCAGAAGGGTCCCCCACACTGTCCCCCCATCGCTCCTCCTGAGAAACTGTGGGCATGATCCAGAAGAAGAAAGCGCCGCACTCCGGGGAGTGTGGCAGGGTCCAGGTGATACTGCCACACCAGCCATGGTGAAAAAATGTGCGATACCACTACATGTATTTGTCTTTCATTTACCCAGGAGTAATTATGTCCATCATTTGCCTGAAAACTTCCTGACAGTGAGATCCTTTCTATTTGGGAGGCATGAAGTGTAAGAGCTTTGTTGCTCATAAAATATTTTGGTCCAAGCCCAAGAAAATGACCACTGAAGATAAATGTCATCAGCTGTCCTGAAGACAGACTACTGTAGACTAGAGACCTCTGAAAGGTTTTCTGTTTTTCTTTTTCTTTTTCTTTTCGTTTGTTTGGCACAGGACTTTACACTTGCCAGGCAGGCACCTATGCCACTGAGCTATCTCCTGGCCCCTTTGAAAGGTTTTCAAACCACCTCCTTCCATAAGAGTTAAAGTGACAGGAGAGGGTATCATTAGTCTTCAAACATTATTAAGGTTAAATGAGTGAACAAGCTCATTTCTTTCTAATACTTAGAGACTATTTTGGAGGGTGAATGAATCTTAAAAGTTGCTACAGTTTAATGGTTTGCTATTTTTGTGTGTGTTCCTGCCTGTCCTTGCTACATCTTGAATAAGATAGAACAAGTAGTCAGTAAAAGGACAGAGAACTGAAGAAGGGCATTTCAGGGTACTCAGCCGTAAAGAAGGGTGAACTGGAGTCGCTTGTAGAAAAATGGGTGCATCTTGGGGCCATCCTGTTGAGTGAAGTACAGCAGACCCAGCTTCGCTGTCGCATGGTGGCTTAGGCAAGAAACCCAAAGTATAGATGGAGCACAAAATAAGAGACAGATGAGAAGAAGAAGGGAGCCAGAGCTTTAGCAGAAGGGGAGCGGAGCAAGGCGGGTGAAAATCAGCAAAGCTGAGTTGCACCTGGGCGCGCACTCCCGAGAACTGTGCTCTTTGTGTACTGCAGTTATGGACTAACAGTGCTAAGAACTGAACTGAATAGAAATAAAATTAAACATAGTAGAAGACAGTACTTAGGTGTTCAAACACAGGCTGGAAATGTGCCCACCACTCTGTGGATTTGCCTGCAGAGCTCCCTTTGGCTGCTAGGGGATGTAGATAGTCTACATGTTCTCTTTTTCACAATGAAGCGACTACTCTCATGTAAGCTAACCAAGTTAAGAGTTTATACAGCAGTTGAGAGCTTAAAATCACATTTTGTGACTATAAAATGTACATTTTATAAAATGTTAAGGGATAACTGAATTACAAAATAAAACTTCAAAGTCCTTTTGAAATATATTTTTAGATATTAAACTTTTCAAAACATTTAATTATTATATTGCTTAACAAAGCAGCTTCAAATTTACCTTGGAGAACTCAAAACTCAATGGATATTTAAGAGTGTTTGCTACTTAAGCACAAATCAGAAATTACTATAAAATACAGCAGAAAATATTTTATGAGGCTGAATTAAAGTAATCATTTGGAAAATATAATTTGACAATGTCTTTTCCTTCAGGAATGTATGTTTTCCATAAATTCTCCCCGTAAAAAAACAAAGATATCCAAAATGCATTTTCATTTTGTCTATGGAGAGGCCAGGACCAATTCAGAATGGAAATGCATGCCTGGAATCCTGCGTGGCACCAAAATTCATGGGGATTACAGTAATAAACCACCTCAGGCCCCTTCAGGGCAGCAAAGCAAACCAAAATTGTGTCCAGGGTTATAGATTCAGGAATGAGGTGGTGGAAGGGGTGGTAGAGAAAGAAAACTGGGGCAATTTTTTTTTTAATGTTTGCCTTTGAGCAGAACGTTTTTTCTTATTAGTTTACTGTCCCTAGTAAATGTGAAATGCTTTATCTCTTTGCATTATGAACCACTATTATTTTGGTGTGGGTTCCTACTGTGACAAAACGAAACATAAGGCCTGGCAAAGTATCAAAGAAAAAAGCATCCCGTAGTGATAGATGTAAGAGACTGCGGGAGTTGGGAGCCAGTGGCCGGAGGTACCACCGCCATGCCCTGCTCCTGTCTTTGGTGGAGCCGTGGATGAAATCCCATAGGCAAGGCTTCAGCACGCACCTCCAAGCATTGTTCTCGACCGTGCACGTAGATGTAAAGCTTAAGCTGGTTAAGGCGCCGTGTGATAGCTTTCACTTTCAAAATGCGATTGCTGTTGGGAGCATGTAGTGGTGACGGAAGCAATACCCAAGAGATGTCCTGGCAGTCGGGAAAAAGTTGAGACTCCAGAGAAAAGAGTAGTGCGGCAGTTGGGGTCCTCGTGCCTTCTAAGTACAGGTATAGCAAACTAAAAATACCTTTGTAGTACAGCAAGTCTAAGAATCAGCTGATAAGCAGGGTCAGTACTATATCACTCTTGGACCAGAAGAGACAAGCAGCAGTCATTCATGTTAGGAATCTTTATTTCTCACATCATTGTTTTGCCAGTTCCCTGGGAGGCTTGAGTTTCCTTTTCTCCAAGCAAGTGTTGCTGCATTACTACCGAAGAATATATGCTGCCAAAAAAGTGAAGAAACCCCTTGAGTGTCAGCCCCAGAACTACTGGATTTATGATGAGAGGAAAATAAATAACACAGCACCCATGGTGGGCTGGCTAGGAAGTGCTCTGAGTTAACTTGGAAAGTTCGGCACATCTCCGCCTGGTGTAGGCAGAGCAGGGTCCTCTCTTCCTTGGGAAATGGGCAAGTTGAAGAATGACCTTTCAGGAAGCAAGAGGTTTAATATATTGATGTATAAGCAACTCCATCCTCCTGCCATTCCCTTCCTAATTTATAGCCTTCTGTGACTGGTTTATAGGAGTCTTCAAAAATGTGATTAGCTTTACTTGCAAGAAACTTGCTGAAGTTCTGGGTAATGATGTGTCAGCTCTAAACTCACTCAGCTAAACTGAAGGAAAATTTGTAGAGCAGGAAAGAACCAGATTCAGAGGTGCTGACTTGTGAAACGTGGTAGTAAGTACCTGTGTACCTAAGAGGTCTTATGCAAAGGAACAGAAGTAATCATGGATGAAAGAAAAAGTCTAAACATCAACATCCAAAATGACAAATACCATACCCTCCATGCCCAAGATTCTGCTTTCTCATCGGAGTGAGCAAAGCAGTTAGTGTGGTTTCTCAGAGGTTAGAAGGAAAGTAGTTGTAGCTTGAGGCTGAAGGGTGCCAGGCAGAAACAGCTGCATTGGACTAAATGCCACAGGAGCTCACGGCATCTTGGAGAAGAGCCACAGGGGCTGGGACTGAAGCTCGGGCTGGCTAGGTGGTGGTGCAGGCTTGGGAGCAGGGCCTCCACGTCACTCACTCGTCACTTATTCCTCGTGCGTGCACAGAGTTTCTGTGAAAAGCAAGGCACCCTGGGAACACACAGGCACTGCAGGTACCCAGTGTCCCCGCTGAGCACGCATTGTAGTGTGCTAACTATTAGGGGTACAGAATAAATGATTTCAGTTCTTTGTGATGTGAGACAGTTACTTGCGATGCTCACTGATGATGTGAGTCTGGAATTAACTTGGTTCAGCAAGAGAGCTTTGTGCCTGCGTCTGTCTATCTGGGCCCTCAGTCAGAAAAGTCAGAGGCCGGTGACTGGGGTCACCCGGCGCTGTGGACACCTCTGTCTGGTGACTGGTAGTGTCTGTGTGCTGAGTCTTTGGTGAAGATGACCAAACTTCTACGCATGGTCTCTTCATGCAGCCTAGGTTTCCATGCCATATGGTAGCCGGGCTCAAGGGTGAGGACCAGAGTGTGTGCTAGGCTGCACCCTTCTTATGACCTAGCCTTAGAAGTCACATGGCATCAATTCCTCTGTTGCATTGATCATAGTGTCACATACCCTACCCAAATGCAAGAGGTGGAAAGAGCAACCCCAGATATCAATGATAGCTACATTGAATGAGATGCACACTTATATGTAAATACAAATATGCCCACATATATAATGTGATATATATATATATGTATGTATAATGTATATATTTGTCTACATGGTATAAAATATGGTATAGTATAAAATTGTATATATTTATTTTATATAAAATATAAAAATATATTTAATCTCCCATTGTACATGCATATGACTATATATATACATGTGTACATACCCACATGTACACATATATACACATAATCATAAAATTGTGTTTGGAAAATAGAATCTGCCACATTTAAGAAGAATGGAAGACAAATTACCACAGTGCAAACTAAAGTATTGCTTTTTTTATTGTATAAATGTGACCTGCAGAAATAAATTAATAAAATACTTAGCCAAGCACTATGCCGTACAAGCCTGAGCCATTTGCACCCTTCTGCCAAGATTTTTATGGTATTATTAGTCACCTTCTGTGCCACTGTTTCCTTAATCATTCTTCTTTACATGGGGCCACTGAGTTTTTTCTCAGAAATTGTTACAGAAACTTACTGCATAATTTATTTGCCAAAAAATAAAGGTAACTTTAAGTATAATGAAAATAAGTACAACTGCTAGACCTTAGGTCTCCCGCTTTGTGGAAGCTTCTGTAACGGAAGCAGGCACACTCTTACCAACTTGAAGCTTTTGATTTGCCTTAGCTTAAAAGAGGCGTGGAAGGAAATCATTCCTAGCAAGAAGGATGATGCCATTTAAGTCTGGTATTGGCACCGCCCAGGGTTCCTTTCGAGAATTATCAAACTCAGCCGTAATTCTTTGGCAACCACTCACCCAGGCTGTTACAGATCATGAATGTAGCTTTTGTGTGGCCTTCACCAAAGTGTGAGATGCATCAGGGAGACCAGCATGGTGCACGGAGCCAGTGCTTATTCACACAGGTAGCTGCAGTCACTGTGTGTCAGAGGCCGAGCCCTTGATGGCTCCGTGTGGTTTCATCTCCATGGTTTGGGGTCAGCCCACCCCCACAAACCCCTAATAAATGATCCACAGAGCGGTGAAGGGCCTTAAGGCATTAGCTTTTCCATAGTAAAGCCTGGCTGCTCCGGTACCTTATTGCTGTGGTGATGCCCCATGCTGTGGGGGTGAGTCTCTGCCCACCCAGGCTCTATAGTGCCAGCCTCAAGCCAGACCCCCTGGGCACTCATCTACTTTGTAGGATGCAAATTTCTAAATTCTGTAGCGTTTAGGCCTAAAAGATGAGTTGTACCTGCTGAGGCAAGTGTTGCCCAAGGCACTCAGGATGTCAGAAACAGAGACAAATACTTTCTTAAAATATGAGAAAGGCACATAGGGGTTGCTGTTTTACACCTAAAATTAGATTCCTTGTTTGGAGGAGTGGGTTCCAGGAATCGAACTCAGGACCTCATGCTTTGTAGGCAAGCGCTGTGCTACTGAACTACATTCCTTCCCTGGCCTAAAATTTAACTTTTGGCTTAGCAGTCCTGTTATTTTGTTGTTAGTGTATTTAGTAGGAAATACTGTGTCCTACTTTTTTTCCTCCTGGACCTTATTTTCGTGGCTTTTAGCAAAACAGAGGGTTTGAATTGGTTAGTGGGAGGACAAAGCTAGATACTTACGTCCGGGAGCAGCCGCAGACTTTTCCCACACCCCAGGACTTGTCACCCTAGCACCCCCCCAGGCACGGGGCTGGCACTAGCAAACCATCTCTCCCTTCTTTGTTCACAGTCAGCTGCAGTGAAGCTGTCAAAACCAGTGGCTCTGTGGACCCAGCAGGATGTCTGCAAGTGGCTGAAGAAACATTGTCCAAATCAGTATCAGATCTACAGCGAGTCATTCCGGCAGCATGACATAACTGGTAAAGTATGCAGCATCTAGCTACTTCTTACACTTTCCCCCTCCCCATTATGGTGGCCCTGCCCATATCCTTCCAGTGAAACAGCCTCCTCCTGACAAAATTGTCTGTTGTAGGTTTAATTTAAAAAGGGCAATAAACTCCGATCCACTTGAGCCATAGTGCTTAACAAACACAAGTGGCTATGAGAGGAAACTGGTTTTTGAGTATCTGCTATAAAAGCATGTTCAGAGTGAGGGGTTGGAGGGCCCTAGAGAAAATGAGCATTCCAATCCTGGAAAAAAAAAAAGAAGTCTTTTTGATCCACTTGGTTACAGGATCAGCGTGGGCATCTTCTAAGTGGGAAGGGTGTTTACCAAGGATGATTTCGTTGTTGTTCACTGGGCTAAAGTGTAGTGACTGTTCTGACTGGTAAGATATTCATGTATTCTGTGACAAAGAAGAAACCATGGTAGAAGGTCAATTTCCCTGCCATCCCTGTCTTCTGGCATCCCTATCCAGTTCCTGGAGGACCCCCGCTTATGACCAGAGATGTTCTAAGTTTCTGAAGTACAACTATAATAGCAACTCACTGTCACTAAATAAGATTCTGTTAATTCAAGATTATTTCACTACTATATGTAGAGGTCAAGAAGCTCTTAGAAGCAGAAAATGGGACAACATATACACTGAAAATACCACAGGCTCAAGTTCCTCAGTTGGGAACTCCATGGGTCAGACAGTGATTATGCCCACCCCGCTACCCACGAGGGTGTCGGTCCAAGGAAGCTCTCTGCAGATCTCACGCTTCAGTCCTCCCTGCAAGGGGGACAGTGCTCCTCCCTCCTTTGCAAGCTGTTCTGGGGGCTTGGTGGCAGGGAAGAACGTTGGGGATCTGGACTGCTGTCCTCCCTTCACTCTGGGGGAATGGGTGTTCCAGCAGACGCATGCCTCTCAAATCACTGTGTGCACTAGGACTCGTGAGCCTTCTTCCCAATCCACCTTCTATTTTGAGAAATCATGACCTCTCTTTCTGGTTTCTCCTATTGCTTTGAAAAGAGATGTGTTAAACAGAGTATGCACAATACTGCTTTTTGCAGCTCACTTTGCATTCTGTAGTCATGTGGTCAGCTGAACCCTCTACCTCTCTAGAGCAGAAACTGGTGGTTTTCAAAGTGTGTTTCCTGGAGCTATTGACTACCAAATAGGACAAGCAATGATGCTGTGGATTGGCATGTGTTTGTCACCCAAACCAGCTACCTTATAGTCTGTTTTACATATTCCATTCATCCAGAGAACTGATTTGTGGAAGTGTTCCAGCAGTAAGTTTAAAAAAGGCTGAGCTAGATTAGATGCTCCCTGATCAAGTTGGTAATCCCTAAATACACAGAGTGCACACCAAGTGCAGCTCACACTGCTAAAAGGAGAGTGAAATTCTCCGAACTTAAATATAAAAACCGGCTTTTATGTCACTTTTTCTCTCCCCAGAATTAAAGCTAATGACCCTTTGGGGTGAAATTCCAGAAATCCAGAAGATAGTGAGGGCACTTAGCTTAGATTACAAGTGTCTGGATTTCATATTTTGTTCTTACGTCAGGATGTGGGAAAACCTCACGTAGGATCGGTGATCAGTCCCTTAGTTCCATTCGTCTAGTTATAGGCTCCTTCATCAGATAACAGCTGCCTACTGCTCTTTTAGGCCTGTGTAATAGCAATGAGTCCTCTCATGCTTTTATTTGAAAGCAGTGCTGTCCTTGATTGGGGATGAGAATTATGAGGTACCCTGGAGGAAACAACAAGCTTTGTGATGGCTTATAGGGGATAGGCAGGGTGCCCCTGGGAATACTTCGGTGCTTGTGAAGTAGAGGGTAGCACTTAGCAGGGACAGAAGGGAGGGATCAAGAATGGGGCATATGTTATCAACCGTTGTCACATCCGGTGTTGGTAACTTGCAGCTTTCTTTGGATCTTGGCAAACAGCTTAACCTGGGTGAGATACACAACCTCAAGTCCTCCTCTCCAAAATAGGGAAGATAACAGTACCTGTCTCAGGGGATCATCATCAGGACAAATGAAATCATGCAGAACACCTTCTGTCTGCAACATTGCGCTGTTGTAACATCAAATCTCATCTGGGGTTGTGGAACAAATATCCATGCTTCATTCTAAGGGTAGCCTATCCTCTGGCAAGCGAAGAAGGTGAGAATTTGTTCTCCATTTCCTTGGTCTCCTATTAGTATCCTCCAAGGACCACTATCTTCTGTTCTGTGCCCCCTGCCTTTGTCAGGAAGAATGCAAAGTACCCAAATGATCCCAAGCACCAAGGCCAGAAAAGCTTCCAGGACCAGAGCCAGACCTTAGTTATCAGGCAGCCAACATTCTGAAAGCTCTCTAAATCCCAGTATCCTTGGATGCTAGGGTGATAACCAACGTGAAGAAGTTTGCAGGAAGTGAAGAAGTGATACAGGATAAACTTCAGTAGGCTACACAGACATCAGAGTGATTCAGCATGCTGATAGTGGCCACCTGGGTCCAATCAGTGCCCAACACTACAACCACATGCCTCGTGATTTTGCAAAGGTTGTTCAGGCACTGAAACCTCCTTCAGCTGCAGAAGGAGACAATTATAATACTTAGCTGGTAGTGCTGATATGAAAGGAGCTGGCGTCCTGATAAGTGTACAGTGAGTGTGAATTGGTGCTGTTTTTCTAAGTGTTATCCTAATTTCTGTGAAAAGAAAACAACGCAACAAAACAGTGTTGGATTCATCTGGTTCTGTTATCCTAAAAGTGAGAAAGGAGACCTAAGAGGGGTCCAGGCTGGTAAATAACCCTGAGCCAATGTGCATCGCTGCAAACGAGATTGTTCATGTGCAGGCTGGGTTTACCCTTTGGCCCTCTCAAGTGCTGCTGCTATTCATTGATTTTTTTTTTTCTTAAAGCAAGGCTAATATTGTGCTCATTAAGAGAGCATGTTCCATCAGCATCTCTTAAAGGACTGGGCCAGTGAAGATGAATAAGAAGGACGTATAATATTAAATAAAAAGAAAACGAGTTTTCTGGCCATAGGTCTGATTCGGATCTTCCCTGCTGACCTTTTCCCCAACCTTGAAGATGTAGTAGCTATTCCGTGTCATGTAAGTTAGTTTCTTGTCAGTAAAATCGGATTTATCTTTAAAGATTGTTTAATTGATGGAATGGGATGCTGTACACTGAGCTTAATGATTAATTCTGTAAATATTTATGGCACACCTACCATGTGCTGGATTTTCAAATTAAATAAGATACTCAGTAACCCATGTAGGGAAAATAATTGTGCTTTTTTGGAAAACTTGGCAAAACAAGGTATTATCACACCGTTTTGTGGCATCTAATTCTGAGTCCAGGAAGCAGTGTGATAACTCTGCAAACTACATATAACTGAGGGAAGTACAGGAGCCTGTCCCTGTCTGTGGTTTTAATCAACTGTGGTCTAAAAGATATTAAGTGGAAAATTCCATATTTTGAGAGTTCACATTCACATAACTTTTATTATAGTCTATGTGTATACTGTTCAATTGTATTAGTTATTGTTGTTAATCTCTTAGCGTGCCTAATTTTTATGTTCAACTTTACCATTAGTATGTATAGGGAAAAATGTGATGTAGACAGGGCTCAGGATGGTCTGAGGTCTCAGGGATCTCTTGTCTGGGAGGGCTTCCCCTACAGCAAATGGGGCACTGGCATATAACGAAATTTTTACCTATTGCTGTTGAAAAGGTCAATTTTCCCCTTCATTCTTAGCTTGTTATTAGCCTTCCTGGTTTGTAATTGTATCTGTGGTTTCGATTCTCTTGAGCTCATTTCCTCAGTAATGAGTTAAATAAGAAAAAAAATATATATGTATATGTACATATATATGTTAATTTTTGTGTTTGTAAGATTTAAATGTCTTGAAATCATCCTTCAATCCTAGTAGAGAAAAATTTTGTATTTGTGTTTCCATTTGTATTTTTCTTATGTCTTTGAAGGACTTTCAGTTCTAAGCAAATAGCCCCCTAGTTGCTCCAAAGCCTAAGAAAAATTTAGATACATTTTAACCTACCAGTGTTCTAAGCCTTTCCTAAATTTCCTATTAAACTTTCTGATAATTTCAGCGTGTTCAGCAGCCACCTGCTATTTCGTGGCAAACGTGTTTAGTCAGAAGAGAAATTGCTTGTGTTACCTCTGCAGAAGTATTCTTTAAATAAGCAGTAAGATTGTTGAAACACCAGAAAGGCATTAGAATATATAGACTTAAATCACCAGATTAGGCTGGAAAGAAAGAGATTTGTCCATTTTCTTGTACTTGAAGGATTCTTCCCCTGGCTTTCCGAGTCCTGGCTTGGCATGCTGATGAGGAAGCTCTACTGGGAGCAGGTGCGAGCTCACAGGCAGCTGCAGCTTCCCTTTCATGCACAGTTAAGAATCTTTTCAGGTTGGAAGAAGTTTCTGCCCCTGGCTGTGCCTGGTGTTCTGCCTATGGTTGTTGCTAAGTTGCTTCTACTCTTTTGGCTTCGAGCCGTCCTCTGTGCAGGACTTTCCCTGTCAGCTTTAAAGACTTATTTTCATGGATGAGGCATGCACTTCCCAGAATATAGAGTATTTTTAAGTGCTCCTTTGAATGTAGAAAGGGTACCTTTTCACTGCCTGTAGGAGTAAACAGTTACCACTTAAGTACCCCCTACCAACAGTCTGTACTGATGTGTTATATTTCTAAATGATCTCCTACAGAATAGAGGCACACCTCTCATCCTTTTTTCTGCTTCAGCCATTACCTGTTTGTACCTCTTTTCCCTTTGAACACTATGGCACTGAGTTAGAACACCATGAAATTTAGTACTTTGCTTAGGATATTGTATAAGAGGAAACCACGTCATCACGTTCAAGCCTTCAGAATGTAGCGCTGTGCATTTGTGAACATTATTCCATTCAGTGCTGGTTTTTCTAAGACATTTTGGCCCTTTATCTTTCTGCTGTTTTGTTCAGAGACTTTTGTTATGATTAGAGTTTCCTGTAGAGAAACTACCAATGGAGTGCGTAGTTGACGAGTGTCAGAAAAAGTGAAATAATTACTGTATGCCATGTACCTTTGAGAACACTGCATCTTAGAATCCAATATAGCCAAATAAGCAAGGGTGTGTTTAGCTACTGCAGTGCCTTGTCTACACGCTCCTCTCCTTCCTTGGTTTTTCCTCTGGATATCAAGTTATACATCTCTCTATCTTTGTGTTTGGTATCATTTCTGTTTCATGTAAACTGATCTATACTTTGTATGGAGCTCTGAATCATTATAAAGTTTCTGACGTCGGGACATGTTTTATTTCTCATAAGTTAATTTTTCAAGAATAGCATTTGTGGAAATCTGTGTGGAGACTCCTCGAAAAACTGAGATTAGAGATCTTACTCAACCCAGCTCTTCCCCTCCGAGGTGTTTTTCCAGAGATCTGAAAGCATCATACCATAGTGGCACATGTGTACTCAGGGTTATACCTGCAAAATTTGTCATAGCTGAATCTTGGAAACAACTCCAATGCCCATCAACTAAGGAATGGATAAAAAAAATGTGGTATTTTTATGCAGTGGAATGCTACTCAGCTATAAAATTGAGGCTTTTATAGGTAAATGGATGCACCTAGAGACCATATTTCTAAGTGAAATAAATCAGACCCCCATATGTAAACATTGTATTATCTCCCTAAAGTACAAACCAAAAATAGTTTAAAAAAATCCAAAAGGTACAGAAAATACTATGAAAGGAAAAGAATCTATTGAATGGGAAAGACCAACAGACATGAGAGGGAGAAGAAAAGAAAAAAAAGAGAGAAAAAAATATATATATGTATGTACATACACAGGACAGCTTGAATAATTGTACTGTTGATTTCTACTAGCTTATTGGAAGAAGTTAGTGCTTATTTTTTTTCTTCTTTTTAATTCTTTGACCAATTTTGCATGCTTATATCTGGTATTCTGAACAACTAATTTGAAGACAACAATATGCCATCTATCAACCACTGTTGAATTCCTATAATTTTGTTTAGTGAAATTCTGTATCATTTCTAATGTTTGTATTACTATTTTTCTTCTCTTTTAAAATAAATAAATACATAAATACAAAAAATAGCATTTATTCTTCATCGTTAGCTGCTTTGATGGAAAGCTTATTTTATACTTATTAATTTAGCTAATTTTTGAAAAATATGCCTCAGCATTCTTAAACCAGATGTACTGAAGTTGCTTGGTGTGTGTGTGTGTGTGTGTGTGTGTGTGTGTGTGTGTGTGTTTTCTTTTGGAAGTAGCAAACATTAGACCCGATACCTTCAAATGGTCTAGATCCCCAATAATTTTTTTAAATTTTGAGATGGTTATAACTGTATCACTTAATTTCCCAGGCTAAGTTTAAACTTGGACACTTCCACGTCAGCCTGCTAGAGCACTGGGGTTGTAAGCATGGACCGCCAGGCCTGGCTACAAAGTTGGTTTTCATGATGGTCTCAGGATAGCAGAATTCTGAATCGTGAAAAGAACTTGCAATATCATCCACAGTGTTATGGAGTCAGTGAAAAATAAATATCTTTTTCAGTGAGAAATAAATGAAGGTGTTAGAGAAATGGGCATGGAAATATCAGGCTCATTCCTGATCAGTCTTTTAGAGAATTTCAGTTAGGTCTAATATATAGATTTAGGGGCTGGGGAGATAGCTCCGTGGCACAGTGCTTGCCTGTGCAAAGTCGTGAGTTCAAACTCCAGCCCCACCAAAAAAAAAAAAAAAAAAAAAAAAAAAAAAAAAAAAAAAAAAAAAAAAAAAAAAAAAAAAAAAAAAAAAAAATGATAATAGATGGATTTGCTCAGAATATCCTCTTACTAGGCACCCATCTGTTGTAGATCGATCAGAGCCACAAGAACGACAGCAAAGCTTGGTGAAATCAACCACAGGGGGTTTCAGATGTCCTGTCTGCCCTGCCCCTATCCGAGCATGCACAGTGTATTTACTGAGAAGCCTAGAGAGTACCAATCATTGACAAAGGGCAATGTACAAGAAGCCCTTTAAGCATGCAGTCCTGATCAGTCACATATCGCTGTCATCCTATAACTTTTAAGGTACACATGATTTCCTCCTCTGATGTCTTAAGACAGTCCTGAGAAAACAAGTGGGATTGTCTTGTCCTGACAGCTTGCCGCCAGGTGAACATCCTCGTCTTTGTTGTCCCTGACCTTTGTCCTCAGAAATCTATCATGGGTCATACAGCACCCATCACTGGTGAGCTGGGCATGGCCTCTCAGTTCATGGCAGCAGGCAGGTGACATACATCAAGGCACACGAGTGACGAGAGGGCACCCAGAGCAGCACGGGGCTGAGAGCACCACATGGAGAGCAGGAGTCCAGCAGCATCATGCTGCTTGGGATTCCCTCCAGCAGGGCTCAGGTGGGGTGGAAGACGAGCATGTCCCCAGCCACCCAACTGCAGGTCTCCAGGTCTGGCCTTTCTAGTGCCCCTGCCAGGGGCCAAACATCCTTTGTGTGAGCACCCCCAGGGCTCAACATTTGGTAGCTTTAGGCAGCATCTTGTTTTTGCCTTCCGTTTTCCTATTTTGAATTTCTGTGATGGTGCGGGGGGCTGCTTTTAAGGCTCGCAAATGTCATTCTCTGTGTGTGTCATCCGCAGGCCTGTCCATTCACCTTGACAATCCCAGTGTTCATTCTGAGCTGCTTTAGACACTACCTCTTACACAGTCTGCCCTTAGTTCTCACTGGGCTAGCTCTCCCATTCTGCGATGCCCAAAGATCCCTGTGACTGGACTTCCATGTTAAAGTGACAGTAGTTTGGTTTAATTATTAATATATTCTTAGACTTGTCCTGACTGCAAAGGTTCCCATATTAGAAATCCAAGCCAAAGAAAGCCATGCATGCCCACTGCCATTTGAGCCTTCTGCTGGGTCTCAGTGGAACCACAGTGGGTCTCCTAATCCTTGCCTTCCCCCCTACCTGAGATCCCAAACATCTCCTCCCAAGCTCCTGGTCTCCACAGATGCCTGGTTTCCACTAGGACTTCCCTCAGGTTTGGCCCTTCTCTTCGTTTTCTGTTCTTTCTTTCTCTTGTTTCAGAAGACATTCCCTTGCTGTCATCTGCATGTGAACGTCCTGGCTCTAGATTAGCCAGATGTGTCCCAGACTCTGAGCACTCTTTGTCTTCAGTTACATACATCCTGTCACCTTCCATGTGGCTACACTGGCCTCCTCCTTGCTCTCACAACAGCTTATTTCCATTCCTTGGGCTACCCACACCCATCCATTTCCTATATTTGCTAAGTCATAGTAATCAGGGCCAGTGGAATATAGCACCTGCAAGCAGGCTCAGGGGCCAGGGTTTGGATCGCTGGGCCTGCTGTACCAGCCCTGCCCCTTGGGCACACTGAGGTGGCAGTTGAGACTGAGCATGGTGGTACGTGCCTATAGTCCCAGCTCATGGAAGGATGCAAACAGGCAGATCACTAGGAATGCGATCTAATAGGGAGACCCTGAACACCCTGTAGACCCTTCCCTAAAATACAGTCAATCAATCAATCAATCAATCAATTATAATAATTAATTTATTTAAAATTTTATTAGTCTCCAACTGTGGGCTATGTATAACACTAGGCTCAGAACAACTTCATATATTCTTTTCCAGTTGAAGAGAATTATTCAGAGACATACTGTTAATAAGTAAATAAATTTTTCTTTAAAAACCTAAAATCTTAGAGTATGTGTTCTCTGACCACAACATAATCAAATCAGAAATCATTAATCTATCAAGTTCCTAATGCTTGGAAACTTAGCATGTGTCCAAGTAACTATATCAGTAAGAAAAATATTTAGAAAATATTTTGAGCTGAATGATATAGAAGCATTCAAACAGTTGTATGATGTGGTTACAGCAGAATTTAGAAGAATGCTACAGCAGTGAGTGACTACATTAGAAAAGAAAACAAACTAGATATCAATGGATTCAACTTTTGTCATAGAATTTAGAAAAGAAAAAGCACACTGATTCCAAAGTAATTAGAAATGAAGAAATAATAAATTTAAACTGACACCATTGAAACAGAAAATGTACGAGGAATATACATAGTTTACATAGGTGGCTTCTTGAAAAAAATTAGTAAAAGTTGATAAATGATTAGCTGAGTTGAAAAAAGAAGCATATCAAGCAGTAGACCATCACTACATTTTCTACATACACTAAAAGATGGTGAGAAATATCATAAACAAGTTAATTCCAATATACTTAGCAGCTTGTATAAGATGGATAAATCCCCTCTAAAAAAAAAAAAAACATAACTTTAAAATGACTCAGGAAGGATTGAAAAAACTATGAATCCACATATTTTTCAATAAATTAAAATTTTGCTCAAATATGCCCACAAAAATAACACTGTGCCCAGAAGGCTTTTCCAGTGAATCCTGACAGTGAAGAAAGAATCAATATTAAACTTTACCAAATTTTCTCAGGAAGTAGAAGAAAAGAGGGAGACTTCCAGTCTCATTTTGTTAGGCCAGAATAACCTATACCTTGAAGCCTTACTAAAACACTAGAGAGCGGTGTGGTATAGATGAGTTGTGGCAAACCTACGGCATGTGTGTTGCAGTGGGCTCTTTCTTACCACTGAAAGCTCTGAAAGGTTCCCCATCAGTAGTATAGACTAGGTCCCCCAGTGTAGACCTAAACTTTCTTGACAAAACAAAGACCACATCTGGCCTAAAGAAAACGTCATGCATAAGCACATACTGTACTCCATAGAAAAGAGGGCTTTGCTGATGGGGGAATTACTCTGTAGCTAGAGAAGTCACTAAGGGGCGAGGGCAGGGAGTACCGTGCTATTTCTGTATGGACAGAAACACGATTAAACTTCCATGTCCCAGAGACTCAAGATCTAATTCAAGAACTACTTCACCCCACAATCTAGGTTCTTTACCATAAATCGACGGTGATAGCAGAATGCAGCTGGAGTTATCTAAAGATACTCTGAAGAGCAGAGCAAAAGAAGGACCCAAAGCTAAGAGAGAAAGTAAAAGAGAAAGTAAAACATTTTTATGTTAATTTTAATTGATTTTAATTTTAATATTTAAATTTTATAAGAATTAAATACTTACAAACCTATGGCCATAACAAACAACACAGCTCAACTTTTGGCCAGTATCCCATAAATCCTATATCAGAGCCTGTTTAATTCAATTCATATTGCCAGATATATATCCAGCTCTCATCAAAGAATTATACACATGGGGCTGGCCAAATCACTCAGCAGATTAAAGTGCCTGCAAGCCAGCACAGGGGCCAGGGGCTTGATCCCAGGGCCTACTATGCCAGCCCCACCTTCCAGGGCTCACTGAGACAGCAGTTGAGACTGGGTGTGGGCTGTAAACAGGCAGATCACCACAGTCCAATGTAGTAGTGAGACCCTGAGCACCCTGTAGACAGACCCCTCCCTAAAATACAAAATAAATAAATTAAATAAATAAATTAAAAAATTATATACATGGAAGAAAAAAATCCCACAGACTAAAGAGACAGTAATCACTCATTCCAGGTTTAGGTATAATACAGATACTCAATTTCTCAGAAATTAAATTTAAAATAACCGATAAGTACTATATGTATGCACAGAAATGGCAACTCTAATAAACAATCCAAAGAAAACGCTAGAAAAAAAATTCCCTGTAATAGGTACAGTGTCTTCCCTAAGGTCATGCACAGTCTCAACACTGCTTAGGAAAGAATCCGTGCACTTGAAGATGCATCCGTGAAACTACTCCGAGAGAAATCATTAAAAACACAGACCACAGCATCCCAAGACTGGAGCAATGGACAGAAAGGTAACCTATGCCTGATTGAAATGACAGAAAAGAAAAAGAGGATAGAAAGGAAAGTTTAGGTCAGTGGTGGCAGAGCCATGGCGCATGTGCCAGAGGAGGCTGGGTGAGCCATCGCTGTGAAAAGTTCCGACCACTGGTTTAAGCAATAAGGAGTGAGATCATTCCAAAGTTAGTAATAGATATCAAACCACATTTCTAAGAAGCTTAGGGAATGCAAGATTTGAAACAAATATACCTTTTGACCTACAAAGGGAAGACTGTAATTATTCCAAGAGACTTCTCATGAAAATCCCTAAACAAGAGCATAGAATGAAAACTTTGAAGGTCCATTCTATATCCAGGAAGAGTACTCTTCAAAAGGAACAAGTGAAGGTAGAACAAATTTCTTTATTTTTATTAATTGGTCTTAAATATAGCTGTTTAAAGCAACAATAGCACTATATAGGTTTTTCTAGCAAGTAGGTAAGATGAATTATAGTAATGTCACAAGAAGTTCAGGGAACGAATAGAAAATAGTCTTCTAGCCGGGCGTGGTGGTGCACGCCTATAATCCCAGCACTCAGGAGGCTGAGGCAGGAGGATTGATGCAAGTTCGAGACCAGCCGCAGCTACAAAAGTGAGCTCAAGGCCAGCCTCAACTGCATAGTGAGACCCTGTCTCAAAAAGACAAAAAAAAAAAAAAAAAAGAAAATAGTCTTCTATAAAGTAGATACACCTCTTGTGACCCAGAAGAGCATTTTTTAAAAAATTAACTTACATTATTTTAACATGTATTTTAAGCTATAGGAAATCTACTAAAAAGGTCTTAAAAGAAAATGTAAGTATAAATAAGATGAAGTGAAAGTATTTCCAATGCTTAATAAGAACCAGTAGGCAGAAAAAGCAGCAGAATAAATAAAGATGATAGATTTTAGTTAGCTATCACTATTCACCTTTGCATAGTCTTATCAGAGTAGTATAAAGAGGTTGTCATACTGGGTGAAAAACTGTCTGCTGTTTATAGGAAGCATTCTTCAGATAAGTTAAAGGTAAGGCACTTAGACCATGGTAACACAAACGCTTTGGTGGCTTTAAGTTGAGACAAAGTAGACTTGAGAACAAATGGAGTGAAAAGGTTAAAAAAGACATTGCAGGATGATAAGGTGGTTAGTTCTCCAAGAAGACACAAGAATCCTAAAGATCTGTGTACCTTAGAAGAGAGTGTCCAAGTACATGAGCAAGCACTGATAAGAGTTCAAAGGAGAAATGGAGAAATTCAGTACTACAGTTGTAAACTTCGATAGTACTTTCCTGGTTCATAGACAAAGCAAAGAATAAATTAATAAAACTGAATAGCATTATTAGTTTTACCTAGTTGAGATGTATAGACCCTTGCCCTAGAGAAGAATACACATTCTTCTCAACAGACATAAAAAGCAGGTTGACAGAATTTACTATTCCTGGAAAAAAAAAAAAAAAAAACCTCTCAAAAAGCTAAAAATAAAAGAAAACTTCCTAATGAAGAGCATCTGTAGTAAACAGGTAACTAACATCATCCCTAATGGTGAAAGACTGGATGCTTTCTTCTACAATCCCGAATAATGTAAGCGCATCTCTTCTCCACCCTTAAATGATGTACTCAAGATCCTAGCTATGAAATAAAGAAGAAAAGAACCTTAAATCCATGAAGAATGGAAAAGAATTAGGTTATACCTTTGTTTAGATAAAAAATCTTAAGAGGTACCAATCCCAGATAAACAGCACCCAGGAGAAAACTCCATAAGAACTAATTAAAACAAGGGTGATGTTTGAAAATGAAGTATATGAAAGACTGCTCAGAACATTGTGAAATATTGCTGAGGGAAATCAAGAATCTAAATAAATTGTGAAATGATACCAAATTCATGTATTGAAAATTATTAAAATTGCTCCCATTCTCTCTGTGGTGGTATAGAGATTGGTTGTCATCTTACTCAGAATCCCTGAAGAATTTATATGATTATGCAGAATGAAATTAATATGGAATGGAAAGAAACTGGAGTAGTGAAAAAAAATTAAGTAAAAAGAAAGCTTCAGTGCCTGTTCACCTTACTGTAAAGCTAGAATTAACTAGGATAATATGATACTGAAATACTGACTTAAAAGTTAAGAGCACAGAACAGAATTTCCAGAAATGGAGTCACACTTAAATATGACCACATGATTTTCAAAAGTGGTGCCAAAGAATTCAGTGAAAGAGCCGTGTTTTCAATAAATGGTACTGGAACAACTGATAAATTAATTTCTACACCTGCATCACACTATACATGCAATTTGACTTGAGATAAGTCATATATCTAAATGCAAAACCTGAATCAATATGTCTAAAACAAAGCATAAGAGAAAAGCTTCACAACCATGGAGATAGAAAAAGAAAAAAAAAAGCAGAAAAAAAATGTAAATCCTTCTGCACTTCTGCACTTCAGAGAACTCATTAATGTAGTAAAGAGGCCAAGCAATAGAAAAGAAGAAAGATTTCATTACTTACAAAAATACATATCAAATGTGCAGAGAATGTTCACCACTCAAGAAGGCAAGCAACTGGACAAAAGTCAACAAAAGATTTGAATCAGTCTTTACAAGGAGGGTAAAATAACGGGCAATAAGCATGTGAAAATGCAGTTAGCAATATCAAATTTTCAGGAAAATGGAAAAGAAACTATAATGAAATACCATGTTATATGCATGGAATGGTTTAAATCCAAATACCAGTTCTGAACTTGACTCCAGGTGTGATGAAGGGGAGTCTTTGACACATTGCTGTTGTGAACATGGTACTTTGCCACCTAATTGAGCAACTTCAAGTTTCTTATAAAGTTAATCACAAGCTTATGAGATGATCCTGCAGTTCCACCCTAGGATATTTCCCCAGAAGAAATGGAAACAGCTGTCCATAAAAATTCTGTCCACTAAAAGGGACTGCATTCAGGATAGCCACAAATTCTAGGCAACACTGTGTCCATCAAAAGGAAACAGATATTATAGTAAGTGAACACTACTGTCCATCAACAGAAAGGGACTACTGATACACCAAGCACAAATACATCTCACATTGTGGTGAGTAAAACACAGACACACACAGACTGAGGTCATAAGAAGTTCTAGAGCAGGCAAGATGATCCCATACTGACAGTGGTCAGCTCAGCAGCTGCTTGGGAAGTGGGGGTTGACTATGAGGAGAAGCATATCCTTCCATGATGGCAAAGTAGTCTGGTACTTCCAGTGTAGGGAGTTTATTATATGTAAAATATATATCAAGAGATTCAAATTTTAAAAACTTGCACATTTTCCAAATTTTTGGAATTTACTATTTTAAAGGGACAAAGTGAAAATGTTGTACATATTTCTCTTCCAGCTGTTAGAATCCTAAAATGAAAGATGGATGAATAAGTGAATATGGTTTTATATTCTTCTATTGATTAAAAAAGATAAGAGTTATATGTGAAAGATTTACTTGGAACAAGGATTTTTTTTTTTTTTTTTTACTGAAAGAATAATCTGAAGACACTAAACCACTAATATAGCGAAAATCACAATTTTACAAGATGTTAGAAGATTTCACAGACAGCAAACTGGTAAAGCAATGGCTGTGACTCATCCAGGTGGCTGATACTGACTAAAGTCCTACAAAACACTGTACATGGTTTCAAGGTAAATCCTGAGGTGATTTGACTGACCTTGTCAGATACAAAAATTACATGTGTTGTTATACAGGTCTTGCATTAACTTGGACTTAACCACCTAGCAGAAACGTTTAATCACAAAGCATAAAAAAGTAAAGCCAGAATAGTATGCTGAGCTATAAAAGGCTCAAGTCAGCAGCTTCTGACTTAGCCAGTTCTGCAGATAACCCACTGTTATTATGTACTATTTGACTATACGTACAACTACTTTCTCTTAGTTCAATGAGAAGAAACACTTGTATCAACTGTGTCTAGAAAAGTTATCATGTCTGCATCTTGTACTCTGAACAACTATTATGAAGACAGCAATATGTATTGTATTAATTATTGTGGCTGTCCTGCTAATGTGTTTTGAAACTGTCTCATTTTTATTTATTATTAAAAGCAGTAAGAAGATATTAGATTACTATGGATAAAAAAGCAAATCACTCCTGAGATCTGTATGATCTACATCAGTGTATCCAACAGAGCTTGATATCATAGATGGGGTGGACTGCAGAACATACTGCTTTATTTTATAGAAAAAATAAAATTTCATAAAAATAGAGTACCAGTAGTGAATATGCTGCACATCATATCTTCAGATAATGATACCAGATTACAGAACACCACCAAAGGATTCTGTCTTGCAAAAAAGAAACAGAGAGGTTAGCACAAAACTCTTTTTGGTGAACTAAGAAACTATTAGTATAAAGGAGCCATCTTTGTATTTTATACATTAATATTTTAAAGTTTAAGACTGTATTCACCATTATATTAGAAATCAAAGAAATTTTAGCACCAAAAAAATCAGGATATAAAAATGTAATAAATTTTTCTTTAAGAAAAACATTCATCATTTTTATTTCTGCCAGTCTTATTAGACAGTGCCATCATTTTGTAGGCCAGCATAAAGAAACTACTCCAAAGGCTGCTGTATTGTTATTCTAAATGTAGGATTTATTTAATATTGGTGGCAATATTTGGGGGAGGCCAAGAGTGGAAGCTGTCACCAGATGAGCTATTTGTTTCACAAATCAGAAGGAGCCATTTTACTGTGGGTTGTAGAAAAGATTGACCTCTTTAGCAGAACTCCGTGTTTCTTGGAGGATTTCCATGTTCACAAACGTCCTCCGAGGACTGAGAAGATGCCTTCCAAGGCCTCCAGCCCGAGCCTGGGCCTGTAGTGAGGAAGAGTAAGTCACTCTCAGCAGTCACGCAAGCTGCTATGGACGGGGAGCGGGGCTCCTGTTCACAGGGCCACTCCAACTTCAGAGAGGAGCCGAACGCGCTCCACTAGTAAGACGGACCACAGCAGCCTGCCGGGAGGATCAAGGAGTTAAAGCATGGTAATGCTCAGACTGCTTCCTGAGACATCGTAAGATGCCAGGACAAATCACCTCTCATCGTTACTGGTCTTTATGTAATTGCTTGATAATATTTGAAAAATAATGCTATGCACCAAGCACTATGCTTATAGACAGGTGCAGTGCATTTTGAATAATCAAAAATGATGACAAACATCATCCCAACTCTCAATCTCGGTCTCTCATACTCCTAGCATATTTCCCTAACAATTCTGGGTATAGAGAATTCAGAAGACATGATTCCTTCCCTTCCTTAAATTCTCAGGACAAACATACACTTTTAAAAATATTTATTAGCTATTGATTAGTATTTTGATTAGTATTTTGTTACCTTGTTGGATTGTATCTTGACGGTAACACTGTAATATACATAGTGTTCCCACTTGATAGCTGATTTGGGTGGCTTTTCTTCGGTCCTCAAGCTCAGAGTTAGCAAAGGCAGGATTTTGAAACAATTTGCTGTTGCAGAACTTGTGTTTTCACCTCTGTGTTCAAGGGAGGGGTACAGAAAATAAACATGGAGGCAGACATTGAGGAAGCAACCAAAAGGAACTCCTATCTTCGAGCTAGGTTACTTAGAAATTCTGCTTGGAAGCAGCTAAGTTTACCTTGTAAAAACTGTTAGATAAATCCCCCCAAAATAAAGATAAAGCCTTTATATGTCAAACTGTGTGCAAGTGATTTGCTTGGCTCCCAGGGACTGTACAATGATGTACACACGTCCTCTCACCCCAGACCTGCCCCTGCCTTGACTGGGGGACCCGAGCCTGGGGTGTGCTTTGGTTCCTGACTCCAGGGAGGGAACAGTGACAAAGGTGAACACTGCTGAGAGAAGAGCTGCCCAAGAGCTACAGCTCTGAAGGCTTTGAAGCCTGGACAAAGGCAGTTAGGTTTTTCCTCTCCTGAGTGTCCTTAGGATGCATTAATGACATGAGGTGATTAATAATGAGCAAAGAGACAAGCTCACAGCCCTGGGGGTAAAAGTCAGGGTGTACAAGGAGACAGCACCAGCACACCCTATGCCTTGGTCCATCGGGCTCCACAAGCAGGTGAGTCACTCTTTTACCAATCTAGTTTGATCCCTTATCCAGGCCCCTGAGGTGGTTTCATGCCTGGTCTGCTTTCTAAGCAGCCTTGGTTTTTCTGCATGTTCATTTAAAAGTCGAGTCCCCGGCTTCCCTCCCTGCAGGTTGCTCTGCAGTCCGTGCTGCTTCTCTGCCTCCTTTCTGCGGAGGGAGGAGAGGACCCCTCTGTAGGCTGCCTCCTCG
This sequence comes from Myocastor coypus, assembly GCA_004027025.1. Taxonomy (NCBI): domain Eukaryota; kingdom Metazoa; phylum Chordata; class Mammalia; order Rodentia; family Myocastoridae; genus Myocastor; species Myocastor coypus. Next base: position 2,950 of record PVJA010000036.1, on the reverse strand, counting down.
GCCCTCCTTCCCCCTTGTACACAGTGGTGTCCATCTGCTAGCCCTCTGTGCTAGTCCTTCCGATTCTGAGCGTCGCTTGTATATTTCAGCCAGAGCCTTCGCTGCTGTGTGCTATGTATGTCCTCTCTATTCCTGCTGCCTTCCTGGTCTTTATGGTCTCATCTGAACAGTGGAGCTTTGTCGCTTGTCCCCACCTCATGAATCTCTAGCAAAGCATGTGTTCTTTCCAAACTAGACTTGACCAGGGTACTGCTTGCCTTACAGGTACTTAATGCTTACTGAAAAAGTCCCAGTGTTTAAGCTTGGCATACAAGACTCTTCCCTGGTTCCGTTTTTAGCCACCTTACTCTCTGTCCCTTCCTGAAGCTGCTCTAGATTGATTGCTCTCGTTCTTGTCCCATCTACCTAGTGAACCAGTTCAGTTTTCTCTTCTCCTTAACCCTCCTTGGCCTCTCCTGGCAGAATTAACTTTTCCATGCTGTGTTTCCTTTATATTTGCACAATGTATAGAACCTGTTCTTTTTAATAGTAGCCTATATCACATGTTATCAAAATTATTTGGTTGCATACTGGTCTCCCTCTCATACCTCATACCTCCTGCAGGGTAGCAGTAGTGTCCGATTTTGTCTTACTATTTCTAGCTGTGATAACCCAGCCTAGCATAAAACAGGCATTTAATAAGTGCTGATTGGATTAAACTGAGTTTGTTCTTCCTTTGATGGTCTTAGCACTGAACTTAACGCCTTTCTTCATTTCTGTTGAGGAGAGCATTTTTGATTAGTCCTTGAGTTTCCTCATTTGCCTCCTTTTTATGAAACTCACCCCATGCTTTTCCTATCAGCGACTTCTTCTAATTACATTCCATTGATGCTCAAGTCTGTCTTCTTCTCTCACTCTTGACACCCTATTTTGCTTTTTAAAAGAACTTCTGCTTTGGATCTGCAATAAGACTGAAATGCTATCCCTGTAGGTGCACTTAAAGTGGGCTTGACAGGTGCTCCACACGGCAGTCTCCTGAGTCCCACACCCCTCAGGCAGGGTTGTGGGATGCTTCGGCGGATTGTGTCTAGATTCTGTCCCCTCCACTATGATTGCCACACTGCCTTGGATACTCACTGGTGCTGCTGACAGGCAGGAGCCACGAGCTGTCCTGTGGGCTGAAGATGATGTGGTCAGTGTCCTTTTCCTAAGACACGTGTTTAGCACACAGGGCCGAAGAGCAAAATCTGGCACAGCTTGAGACAGTAAGTGCTGCCTCTGTTTTATACGTAACAAGGGGCAGTACAAAGGTAGCCTGCCCAAATGTATAAATTCTAGCATCTCAGTACTAGATTTTGGTTCTAGTCCCTTTTGTCAGATTAGCTAATGAAAACCTCCTAATAACCTTGATGGAGGCTATCTCAGATAACAGTTTAAGCAACAGAAGTAAGAATGGAGCCAAGTAATGTACAGTTGCTTTGGCCGTGTAAAGTGGCCAGTGTTCAACCATTTTGACCAGGAAAAACAGTAGCAAAAAGCTGAGTGTGGCTTGACACATTACCTGCCTGCAGTCCCAGCATGCAGCAGGCTGAGACGCAGGGATCTCCATGAGCTCAAGACCAGCCTGAAATACACAGCAAGACCCTTCCTCAGAAGCATGAAACAAACAGAAAATGTGGGAATAATGCATGTTATTCAAAAGTAGTAGATGATTGGAGGGTATTCACGGTGTGCCCGGTGTGCCCAGCAAAGTAAACCTTTTACACATCGGCTCATTTGTCCCTTGTGACAATGTTAAGGTATGTTATCTTCTGTTTGTATGTGGATAAACTGAGAGGTTCTGGTTTCCCCGAGTTCTCACGACTAGTGAGGGACTACAAAATTTTCATGTAATGTCTGTATTATAATATAATTTATATATTTTTGTAATATATATTATAATATGTTTTATATAATTGTAAATATATATCCCATAAGGCTGTTGGGTTGTCCAATTGGAAAATCCCTTGTTAAACTGCCAAGTGCTGTCCTTGTACTGTACAAATGATGGAGTAGTTCTGTCCAGCAATAGGACAGAAGTGGCCCATAGGCTATGCCTAGCTCACCCCTGTTCTGACCTTTTCTTCCCTTTGCCCAAGTCTGTTTCCCTCAGTGAGATTAAGAAAGAAAGTTAGAAATCATAAGTTTTAAAAACTTGTGCTGTGCTTTTCAGTTAGGTACATTTAATGTAAGAGAATTAGAAGTTCTAGGTACAGCCAAAAGAAAAGAAACGCACAGTTCCCCCTCCAGCCCTAACATCCAGGCCCAGCCACTGGCACTTTTCTCTGCTTCCTTGCAGATTGTTTTTTGGCACACACATTTATTAATAAGGCATAGTGTCTTGTCTTAGAGGGTGGCTCAGCCTTCTCTTTTTGTGTAAAAATATCTTACTAATGCATCCCTATATCAGTAATTGAATATAAAATCTTTTCCTCAACTCTAAACTTTATTCTCTGAGTGTTGTATATATTTCTACCTTCCAGAAAAATTGTATGTCTGGACCCATCTGCTTTTGAGTTCAGTACCTCACCCACCCTTTCCTGTGTGTGTCTACATCCTACATTCTTAGATTGTATTCTGGACTTCTCAGCCTTACACTCATACACCAAGGTATGTATATATGCAAGTGCACGTGTGTGCAGGCACACAGGAGCACACGCTAAGCACAGCACCACAGAACTTGAATCTTCATGCCAGCCCCTCTGCTGTCTGTGGCATGGTTTTCTGTCTCTGGCATCTGTACCTGTGATGATGATCAGACTCTTGCTTTTTGCCATAGCCGTAGCCATACTTGGTGGGAAAACCAACGCTGTAGGTCAGCGAGCTCCAGGATACATCATGTATCTAAGTCCCTGTGCCTGTCCTCTGTAGGTACCACCCTTGAGGGTGGTATAATTTCTTTTTTTTTTTTTTTTTTTTTTTTTTTTTTTTT
>PVJA010000035.1:201704-282059 GCA_004027025.1 Myocastor coypus | reverse complement strand
AAAAAAAATAATAATTTTGATTTAGAAGGGTTAATGTTTAATTGTTTGATCAATCTTATATACCTATGTGCATTAATCTAAACTGATCTGATGATGAAAATATGTAATATAACCCATGTTAAATTTAAACAATAAAAGAAATATATAATTAGAAATCACACCTGAAAAAAACCAATAAATTATGATGAATCATCTTGGTGTTATCATTGGCTTTAGTGTAATTGTTCATTAAGCCTTTTAAATTATTAGGCCTTGTTAATTAGAAAGCTTTTTGAATGGCAATGAGGATGCTTGTTTGTGCCAAGTGATTTATAGCGAGATCCCTTCCAACTGCAGATGTTGCTGCCTGATTTGCATAGTTAGGGTAAATCCGCAGTCGACCCCTGTAGATTACAGTGTGCTTTTGGAATTAACATTAGTATGGGCGAAGAGAGCAGTGCTGCACCAAATTTCTCTTCCACAAACCTTGGCCACATGCACGATTAGTATTAGCTGTCAGAATCCAAGTTTTAACATTTTGTTCGTGGAGGTATTGTGACGTCTCCTTGAGCACAGAGAAGAGAATGTTCAGCATTGTAGTAATGAGGCGAATGACAAATGGGCCTAAGCTAGGGGCTGAGTTACGTTGCGTGGTGTTCTTTAGTGGAGAAATCCGTAGAGCTGATCTAGCAATTTATCCGATTCCATTATTCAGTGATGCTTTTAAGAAACTTTATACCCTCATTTATAATTTTAATTAAAACTGACACAGTAAATGGAGGGGTGCATACAGATGCTGTCGAGAGCCTCTTCTCCATCAAGAGCTGTGAACCACAGAGGGTGAAGGAAATCAGGCAAAGGCTCACAGATAGGGACTCGCAGAGCACCAACTGGTGATGGCAAGCGAGCGAAACAAAACAAGCTGCTCTGGGCATATTTCTGAAAAAAGTAGTCCCTCCTCAGCCACAGTTTGGTCTTGTAGGCGATATTCTAGAGAAAGACACTGTTTCTGTAAAAGCAACAGACAGCCTTCGGGGTTGCTCCCTGGAGGGAGCCCTTCCAGGGAAGCCGTGTGGGAGTGGAGGATGGTGGTATCGTCCTGACCCTGGGCAGGTGTAGGCTAATCATGCGTGCTTGTGTCTTAGTAGGTAACAGAACACCTAAAGAATAGGACAAATTTTATATTCATTTATTGACAGATGAATCTTTATTAAAAAAATAGCTCTTTAAATAAATTAAAAGGGATAACAATCAAGTGTTTGAATTATGAAGAAATAGTCGAAGACCTAGAGAGACGCCCAGCTGCAGTCTTCTAACCCGACTCTTGTCCAGTGCCCAAGACCACACCTCTCGGCTCCCGTACGCCTTCTCCTCACTGGGATGACCAGAGCTATTGTAAGCTGGAGTCCGGACGAGGAGAGCTGCAGTGGACCGGAATGAACATTGCCCATATATGCTAACATGGGTTTCACTTTGTGATCAAATGTAGTCTTTCAAAAACATAAAAGGGGAGAAGAAAGCAGCATGTTCTCAAAAACTGAAATTGTTTAGGGGTAGGACACTAGCTCTGTTTCCTTCAGTGGGCAACAGCAGCTTTTAGGGGAAAAAATCAACATAAAAAGCCTATAGGATAAAGGCACAAAAACGAAAATATTTTGTATAGCTATAAAATGTGTTTGGGTTTTAACTGAAGAGCTGCTATAAAAGAAACAAAGACTTAGGAAAATAAAAGTGTTTAAAGTAAGACTGTTCCGGAGAGCTAAGGTTTACTTCTCATGAAAGGAATCAACTATTGTAAGTTTAGTATAGCCTAAGTGGACAGTGTTTAGAACATTATTATTAGTGCCCAGCCATGTCCTTGGCCTTCCTATTTACTCACTAAATACTCGTCAAGTTGCTTCAAGGCACCTCTCTTGTAAACATCATTGTTAAAATGTGCACTATGCAGTCAGGTACCGGTTTCTATTGTTTTTATAACACTTTTATTTTAGCTTTTTTTGGGGGGGGTGGACCAGGGTTGAACACTGAATCTCATGCTTGACAGGCAGCCTTTGTACCGCGGGGTAATCTTCCCAGCCCAGCGTTTTAGCTATGTTTAGGTACACAAATGTGCTGTCATGGTTTGGCATTTTGCAAATGAACAATACAAGCAATACAAGACAAACTGGCACATTTTATAAGATTATTTTATAATGAATCACCCGAGGAACCATATACAAAGAGTGCAGGAAATGTGCCTGGACCGTGAATACCAAAGAGGCCTGAATCTCACAGGAATGTCCCGCATTAGTCCAGCTAAAGACCTACACTACACGACAGTGCCTCCTGCGCTGGGAAGGCCCAGAGGTCAGCGGTGGGGGCTAGACAGTCTGTCACAGTGGGGTGAACAGTCTGTGTCGGCAGGCCGAGGGATCTGCCCTGGAGCCAGGAAGCAGCCCTCAGGGTAAGCGCCAGAGCTGCCCAACAAGGGCCACAGCCATCCTGAGCTACGGTGAGGTCTGAGCTCCTCCAGAGACCAGTAAAGCCGAGTCCCCATCAGGAAGGCTGAGCTTTCAGCTTCCGCACGAGGCTCAGCAGTGCACCATGTTCCCCTCCGGAGCCAGGAGGCGCAAGTTGAGGTAACGATGAGAGCTCCCCCAACGTGAAACGCAGCCATTCTTAGTGATGGTGGGGTTCCCAGGCCCTCCTCTGATGAGCACAGCCCAGCATACCAGGAAAGCCGGTATGACGCCGTCACTAGCAGAATAGCCCAAGAGAGTCAGCAGTTCCCCGGCAGCCTCGCGAACGGCTTCTCCAGCTCCACGTGTTACATCGCTGGCCTCAGCCATCAGGTGGGATTCCCACACCCAGCACCACACGTTCAGTGCGGCTAGGTGTACAAACTGACCTCCAGTTGGCAACGCACCACATGGGCTGCGTTAGCGTAGCCTACATCATTCAGTACAGCTGCAGGCTATCCAGCTGCAGGAACCATCAGCTACAGCACAAAGCTCAGGTGTACGTAGCAGACTCTGCTTCCTAATTTGCATTAATCTACTTCATGATTCTTGAACAGTGACAAAATCATCTGATGATGTATTACTTTTTGGCAAGTGTCTTTTCCTTAAGCAACACATGACTGCATATTAGAAGATGATGTTTCAGTTTATCATAGGTGACAGAATCATTTTGCAGTATCCCTACTACATACAGAAAACTAATGTATGAAGCAGATTTAATAGCAAACTTAAAATGATGGAGCCATGCTTTTTGAAAAGAAAATCACCCTGAAAATACTGAAGAGGTGTTTCTGAAAGCTTCCATTGCTGTTTACAACAGAGTAAAATGATTTGGTTTCTTACCCTATGTAGAAAATCTGACAAATTATGCAGAGCCGTGGTTTCTGATATTATGTGACAGGAACCACGCGATCATGAGCCCTGAAAAGGAAAGAAGAGGTGAGCCCGCGCAGCCCCTGTTCTTGGCCAAAAGCCGCGTTAATGAAACGGTCCACAGGTGGGCCTGCTGGCGTAGATTCTGGGCTGGGATGGACCTCCACGTTAAGGAGTTGGAGGTAGCTTCAACCTTAGATGTTCCAGGGAGGAGGAAAGTATGCCTGAGGGAGCTCCATGAAGTTGCAAGTAGTGCAAGATTCTATTAATCTTTACTGAATATGCAAGCATAAGGTGAAATCCGATGAAGAGGAAAAAACTGACGGGAAAGTTCTCAGCTGACAGATATCCAGACCCCGTGCAGAAACAGTAATCATCTGATTTGACACTATCCAGAGGAAAGGCTGCCTCGGCACTACTTGCGCACATTCGGTAATGGTCCCAGAAGTGACTGTGTCAGTAGTGGGGTGACCCATCCCTAAGGTAAAGGGTACCCGAGCACCCTAACAAAGCTTTAAAAAGTCCAGACCCGAAGTTAAAGCATTCCAAGCACCTTAAATGAAAACAACCCAGTCCTTAGAACAATAACCAAAACTGTGGTGTCTAGAACCTAATAAAAATTTCAATATATATATAAATCAATGAACTGGGAAGAGTGACCCTAACTCTAAGAAAAATCAGTAGGAGCAGATTCAGAAATAAAGAATGGCATTAACACTTTTTAAGAAATAATTTTAAAAATGAAAAGGCAAACATGGAAGGGCCAATGAGATAGCTCGGCAGACCAAGTGCCTGCTTCGGCAAACACGGACCACGGTTTGATCCCCAGCACCACATGCTACACCGGCTCCACCCCAAGGGGAGCTGAGTTGGCCACAGAGACCTGGCATGGTGGCACGGGCCTGTAATCCCAGCACAGAGGAGGCTGAAACGGGAGGATCACTATGAGTCTGACCTACGTAGTCAGACCCTGTACCAAATACATAAAAAAGGAAAACGTGCGACTAAAGAGAATCATAAAGGCACACACACAAGTGTGTACGCTACAAAGAGGCAGGGGCACTGCAGACCAGGCATGGAGGACTTAAAGACAGCAATAAAAGCTTTCCAGAATGGGGGCGAGGGGGAAGGAGATCAGAGGAGAGGAACAGAATAGCAGTGTCTTCCTAGTCTGTGTAATGAGTAAAATGTGATGATTGGAGGCTGTAAATGATAAAGCAGAACACAAGGGACATCAAATATTTCTAGAAATAATAAGAAAATTTACAAAATTTGTTGAAAAATATAAATTCACAACTCTAAGAAAAGCAACAAGTGTCAAGCAGGACAAACAATAATAAAAGAGCTGGACCCCTCATGGTCAAATTTATAAAATCCATGGATGTATAACAACCTGAAGTGAGTATGGATAAGACATATTACAATGGAACGAAAAGAAGAATGAGCACTGACATTGCGTACAAAACCATGCCAACCAAAATAAAATGCAACAAGATTTCTATGCTGTAGAACGGCATGACCTAGGACTACAAATGTAGTGAAACTATCTTTGAAAAATAGCAAAGGAAATATTTCTGCTGACTGGAGAAAATTGATTTCCAACCTTGTACCAAAACCATTCAAAAGTATAAGGGCAAGAAATACTGCAATAAATATGGATTTGGATCTTCTCGAAGGAATGAAAAGAATCTGAACAAGTGGATCTATTGGAAATTATACATGTTCTAGTTTTTATAATTTAAATCAACATGACACCATGGATTGTTAGTTTTATAACACAAATAGAAGTAAAATTTATGAAAGAAATAGCATGAAGAATGGAAGGAAAGGATATTATTTAAAGTTGATACATCATACATGAGTACAATATCATTTGAATACAGACTGTGACTATTTAAAGGTGCCTATTAAAAATCCAATAATAACTGCTGAAAATTAAAACAAAGACTTAATGCTAACTCAGTATTAGAAATGTTAAGTATTTATGGCAATACTTGCTCCATGCACCTGTTCTTTCTGCCCCAGGAAAATCACGTCCCAGATAAACCCTGCTTCAAATGGGGACTTGGAATAAGATTTTTAAGGCAGAGCTTCCGCTGACCTGCAGCAAATGACCACTGCTCCAAGGGGTGTCCTATTTTCCCTATAAGGTACTGTGACTTTAGGTCATTTTTACCACAGTATGGCCTGGTAAAAAATGACTACTATCTAACTTTGAACAATAATATTATCATGCCTCAAATTTTCCAAGCCAGTATCCTGTTGCCTCGCTTGAGCCCCTTTTCCCCTCGTAGATCCTCCACCTGTCCTAATTGTTGAATCTGATCTTAGTTCCATCTAAAGTTTTAGGTGGGACCCATTCTCCATTCCAGAGCCAGCAATCGTGTCTATCTTGAAGACAAAGTAAAAAGTTAGCTTTATGTTCTCTGAGTTAAGCTTGATTACCATCCTTTGTAGATTGGCTTAGAAGACATCTTTCTCTTTTCTTTTAAGCTATCCAATCTAAGCTATCCAATCTAAATTCTTTATATTTTCCTTTTTGTCAGAGTTCTACTGTAGCTTATAGTATGACAAGTGCCCTTGTCTTGTTAATTTTTCTATGTGCTCTGATTTTAATCTGTGATTTCTATACATCCATGGTTTCTCTCCAATAGAGTCAATTCATGTACCTTTTCACCTCTAAGGGTCTCTTGGGTATTAGTTTTACTTGGATCTATTCCTATTAAATCTTGGTCTCCTTTTCACCCCTGGGGTGATCTCCTTATGCTCACCTTATTCCCATGATAACATTAATGATAATGAAATACAATTTGAGTTTTCTGACCATCTCTTCTATTGGCTATAAACCCTTGATGTGAAGGATGTACATCATAATTTCATTGGCTAACACCCAGTATATACTAATTAGGTTTCTTAAATACTTGCGCAATTAGCAAGTTCTCAGGCAGATTTCTGCCAGGAAAATTATTGCTATGACATGAGTAATCGAGGCTTTGCCTTCCTTTGACGCACTTCAACTTCATTGTCTGTGTGTGACATATTCACTTTATGAATAAATCCAGGCTAACTTCACACCTTTCCTTTGCATGCTTGGGCACCATCTTCTGCCACTGCCATTTTTTACTCACTCAGATTTCATAGGGGACCCTGAGAGAGCGGAGAGATGATTGCAGTTTTCAGGTGAGGAAACTGTTGTCATGGTTAGTGGCTACAATGAGATGGAAACATTTTGCTCTCTACAGTACTATGATGTCTTTAAAATGTTTTATTGTCAGTTACAAACTTAGTTTGTTTCAAGTAAAGTTCAATATCATACGATGATCATTTGTGTTAAAAATGATATTTCCTACCATTTTGCAGATGATTCGTTAAGGTTTTTATACTTGTATGTAACTTAAATATGGGGGCAAATTTCCTGTATAATAACTCACACAATAACTGTATTCAGTAGTTAAGAATTGTAATGTAAGAAAATTTAGGCTTCGGGACAAAGAATCACTCATCAAAAATAAAATAATAGAATCTTAATGGATGGAAGTGCCTTGAGTTGTCTTGTAATTACTTACTTATAAGCTCTTTTTCACTATATTCCCATGCGCCTCTATGAAGCTTTATCTCCTTCACAAACATTGTACTATAAAATAGTTTTTCCAAGGGCTGGCCAAATAGCTCAGCAGATTAAAGCGCCTGCTTAGGCAGACGCAGGGGTTGGAGATTCAATTCCCCAGCCTGCCATGCTGACCCTGCCCCCCTGGGGCACTCTGAGATGCCAATTGAGACTGGGCATGGTGGCACACTCCTGTAACTCCAGAACTTGGAAAGCTTGGAAACAGGAGAATCACTACAAGTCCAGTCTGTGTAGTGAGACCCTGTAGACCCAGTAGACACATCCTGCTGTAAAATACAAAAACAAAGACAAAACAGAACAAAGTAGTATTTTACCAAGTCTACTACTTAAATACTTGATGTAATTGTGATGTTTCCCCTCACAATTGGATTATAAAGATACTAAGTTGAAAGTTACAGCGCTTAACAGTTCTTAAATAGTGTATTGTCAGTGTAGGAACTTGTGTTTGTCTTACTGGATAGGATAAAATAAGACATTAATACATAAGCTCATTGGATCCTATGAGTTAAATTGTTCAGTACTACGGTGCTGCTTTACAGTGTTAATGGTACTGATTTACCCAGTCGTTGCTCAGATTCTCTGATGAAGGTCGTTGTGAACGGTTCGTCATGCGACTCGCCTGAGTCACCTCTCTGACGCCGATGGCGCTTTGGTGCAATACAGCCAGCATTTCCCTTGAGATTTTCCTGACCTTTCAGGCTGTAGAGAGAAAGTAAGCACTGCATGAAGGTGCACAGACAACGCCGGCTTTCTTTTTGTGAAAGACCAGGAAAGACATCAAAAGCTCCACATGAGAGAGCATGATGTAGTTTGTCCCTAGCACCCTACGCCTTAGTAACTCAATATATTCATCCACGCAAATATGCAAAACTAGAGTGTTTCCCTAATACCAGTTTAAATCCTAGAAGGATCCCTTAGAGAAAGGGAGAAAAACATAAGAAAACCTCTGAAGGAGATGATTATTACATAGATTAAATACTTTTGTATATAAAATGCTTAGGAGAGTGCCTGACTTATGAGCCTTGAGATCTTAATGTGAAGAAAAACCCGACACATAAGCTTAGCCATTGCATAATGTGTTTTTTATGAAAAATCTAAAGTATGTACAATTTCAAGAGCAAAAAAAGAAGATAGAAATGTAGAGATTGGGCTGGGGATTTGCTCAGCAGCACAAGCAGCTGCCTGGGAACTGCAAGGTCCTGAGTTCAATACCTGGTACAAGGACTCCATTGAAATGGGGAGATGGAGTTTTGGTAAGTGGTGAAGTGATCTTGGGATGGAGGAGGAGAGAAGCGACAGAGGGGAATAAGGAGAAGTACTTATCTGCTTAATGTACCAGTTATTTAATTAGGTTCTTAGTAGGAAATTTCGAACACTAATTTGTGAGGATAAACTCCATTTGTCAGAGCAAAAACAGATCACAGGTAGCCCTGGAGCTGAGGAACAGCTTTGATTTTTGCTGAAATCTGTGAGCCCACCGCTTTCTGATCCACCCTGCACTGCTCTAAAATCTGTATCTCTTTCTCGCCCTCCTGATGTCTGGGTTTCCGTAGCTGCTTTTTCTTGAAGTAAGCATCAGTGAGGTGCTTGGGCATTCTCACTTTGCTGATACCAAATTTTGTAGAGGTGGCAGTGACAGATCTCTGATGTCGGAGAGGACCACAATTAAGGCTAAGAGGCCGAGTCACAAGTAGCAAGAAGCCACCGTCCAACTGCTGCAGGAAGACAGCTCTCTTGCCTTTGTGACTCCCGGTGAGGATGATCAAGATGGTGCCGGGAGTGAGGCTAGCTCAAAGCTTCCTCACACGCTGACTGCAGGGTTTCTTGCCATGGCTCGAGAGCCTTCGGGGCGCATCTTCACCTGGTACAGTGTGGATGTCCGTATGCAGTGTCAGTAGGTTGCCTATCAGCATGGTACATCTACAAAGTGCCACTGGCTTGAACCCTCAGCGAAGTTTTATGCACACAAAACACATTCTGAAATTGATAGGAAGCAGAGACAGACTCCAGCCCTAGGCTCTAAAGTGAAAAACAGGTTTCACCCAACACAGAAATGGAGTCCAAAGTGGACCTTTGGAGAAACTTTATAAAAATATTCAATTTTCATAATGCTCAGGGTGTGGGCCCCTTTTATGCAAATCTCAAAGGTTTTTAAGATGCCATTCAGATTCAATTTTTTATCAGGGTGTTTTGATGTCTTTCTTATGTATTAGGTGCAAGGTCTACAGGGTCTTGCTGCACAGCTTGGACTTGTAGCGATCCTCCTGTTTTCAGCCTCCCAAATTACAGGTGCAGGCATGGGCTGGTGCCTTGGCATGCCGGGGACCAAAGCCCGAGGCCCTGCATCTGCCTAAGCGTGCTGCTGCGCTATCTGGCCAGCACTATTATTGGGGCCTTAACATCTGCCTCTTCACACTGCTACCCCTACCAATTCATATACCATCACTGCCTCCTATGAGTTCTTTATCTCTGTCGCTTCCATCTGTACATAGCCATTTAATCTATGAAAGTTTAGATTGACCTTGCGGACTCCGAGTATGAATTTCTGTTACCAGGTGACTTGGTGTGTGTGAGTCCAAGTTGGGTCCTTTAGTGTTTCTTACTGTAACACTGGGCATTTGATAATAATTTCTCCCTTCTGAATATATTATGGCATTTTATTTATTTATTTTTTTTTGAGGGGGAGGGCCAGGATTTTAACTCATGACCTTGCACTTGCCAGGCAGGCACTTATGCTATGGAGCTATCTCCCTGGCCCCTATTATGGCATTTTATAAATGGTGTTGAAAGCTGGGCGTGGTGGCGCACGCCTGTAATCCCAGCACTCGGGAGGCTGAGGCAGGAGGATCAGTGCGAGTTCGAGACCAGCCTGGGCTACAAAAGTGAGCTCAAGGCCAGCCTCAACTGCATAGTGAGACCCTGTCTCAAAAAAAAAATAAATAAATAAAATAAAATAAAATAAAATAAAATAAAAATAAATGGCGTTGAACTGCAGAGACTTAACATTTTGGAAGCTGCCTGCTTTGCTTAGGTATAGCTTTACTCTTTGTCTCCAGCAGATGGGGCTGGAGGAAGGATTTAGCCAGGCTCCAGCTGCTCAGTGAGTTTGTTCGAGGTATCTGCTTTATTCCACATTTCTGTAAGATCCATTAGCAGCTCCACTAGTTAGGAATTATGATCCCTGTTTCATAGATGGGAGAAACTGAGGTATAGAAGGTTACATAGCTCCACCAAGTGTGCATGAGGTATTTGTGAGTGTTGGAGCCAAGGCTGGAGCAGGGCTCTGCTGATGCCCAGGCTGGAGCAGGGCTCTGCTGGAGCCCAGGCTGGGGCAGGGCTCTGCTGGCACCCAGGCTGGGGCAGGGCTCTGCTGGCGTCCAGGCTGGAGCGCGGCGCTGCTGGTACCCAGGCTGGGGCACGGCTCTGCTGGCGCCCAGGCTGGGGCACGGCTCTGCTGGCGCCCAGGCTGGGGCACGGCTCTGCTGGCGCCCAGGCTGGGGCACGGCTCTGCTGGCGCCCAGGCTGGAGCGCGGTGCTGCTTGCCTCCACATCCCATGCCCTGTCTGAACTTCTTCCCCCAGAAGCAGAGAAATGCCTACCTCAGGTTCTCTAGGTTGCCGGGAGCTTTTTGACACTGAAGGTGAGCCGATGATGGAACATGTTAATTATAAGAAAAGAGAATGTAAAGATTCAGCAAGACTGTGATCTGATCAGGGAAATGCAGTGGCAAAAATAAATGAGGATTGCTATAACAGGGATTGCAAGAGCCCAACGAAAATTTATGTGTGGGGTGGACAAGCACCACAAGAACAAAAAGACGTCCTCCAAGCAGGCTGCTCTATAGGTTGGCATGTTACTGCTCTCGACATTGTTCTTTACCTTCTTAGTTGTGCTGTAGACTTCTTTTACCACTGACTTTAGCAAGTGGCATGCCAGCCTTCCCTGGGGAGTGTGTACGAGCTGCTGCACGCCCCTGGTAGGCACCGCCAGGGGGTGGCATGCAGCAGGAGCAGCAGCTTGGCACTCCCAGGGCCGGCTGCGTATTTAAGGTCAGGATCCAGGAGGCAGATGCCCAGGGCACACTGACGAGGAGAATTTCTCCAGTCTGGAGTGGAGTGTGCGAGTCCTTGTGCATGAATGTTTGGAATGTTTTTTGAGGTAATGAAATTGTATGGTAACAGGTGGGGAAGCAATCAATCCTTGTCAGAGTTCTAACGTGTTACTAAGAATATGTTAAGGCCAGGTGTGGTGGCACACGCCTGTAATCCCAGCACTCGGGAGGCTGAGGCAGGAGGATTGGTGCGAGTTCGAGACCAGCCTGGGCTACAAAAGTGAGCTCAAGGCCAGCCTGAACTCCATAGTGAGACCCTGTCAAAAAAAAAAAAAAAAAAAAAAAAAAAAAAGAATAGGTTAAGGTTGGAGGGCCATCGAGGGTAACTGGACACTTTGCAGAGGGGAGCAGTCAGAAGGCACCACTGTGTTCTTGGCATAAGCAGCACATATTTATTTTTAAAGAGTAAGAAAATGTACACCCATCATGTGAATGCTCCGGTTTCACCTTCTGTCACAATCCCTTATTAAATACTTACTGTGTCTCTTTCTAGCATTTTAGTTTTTTGTATTCTGTTCAGGTAGGCTTTGGCTCTTTTCCCATCACACACACATACACACACACACACACACACACACACACACACACGTCTGTGTATTATACATCATCCATGTAACTGCTATGATTTATTTTGTGCATTATATATGCACTGAAACAAAGCCTGGCTTCGCACCGCAGCTGTGCTTTTTCGCAGCTTCTCCCTCTGCGACTGACTCCACTGTGGCCATTTCTTGATCTTATATGTTAGGTTGTTCGGCCCTACCGATGGGAAAAGCAATCTATGATGCTGATTTAAGAGCAGCAGCGAAAGAACACGAAGTAAACTTTGCAAGTGTTGGGGAAATGAAGACGGGAAAGAAAACGAATGTGAGAAACGGTAATTAATCAGCAAGATGCGTTCCGCAGTTGTTTCTGCCTCTTTACCTAACTTTCTTTGCCTCACTCTGGCCCCATGTACCATGCTCAGAGAGCTTGGCATTTGTCATCTGGAATACCTGAAGGACAAATTTTCACTCCAGTGTTCATTTTGGATTTACAGTTGTTTTAGGGCTGAAAGGAATCTTTCTGTGCAGTGTGACTGCAAATCAAAGGTACAGACTGGAGACGCAAAGGCAGCACTTTCTCTTGCTACCTAGGCTGTCTTGGTACAACCAGCCAATCAGTGTAGGCGTCATTTTAAACATGGAACTGATTCACATTATTGCTGTTGTTCTGCTCGCAGTTGAACGGAAGGCCATAGTGGGAGTCTTGTTATGTAAGGCTAAACAGTACAGCAACAGAATATTTGACGCAGTGTGTTTCTGCAAAGGAAAATCTGACACAATCATTTTCTTAGAGGACTGCAGCCCCCGGAGTTGTTCTTCATGACCCTGGGGTATTAGAGTCTCTTAAAGGTCTAAGAACTAAGATAGCAGTGAAATCATCATTAGAGGAAGTTCCTACCCGCAGCAACTTAAACAGTCCATTTAAAGTGCCTTTTCACTCTCTGCTCCTAGAAATAACTCTGAGACGAGATTACTGAGGTGTTAGAATGAGCAGCGTGACATGAGCAGTGCTGCTGGCCTTTCCAGATAGCGCTTCCTAGGTTGGAAACACAGGGCCAACCTTCCTTCACTTACCTGCCTTTCAGTGATTTATTTTCAAAGCGTTTTCTCCATACTTCATGGAGCTTTCAAATGGACATGGGATTAATTAAACATGCACTCTTCTAAGAGTTATGGAACCAGGGAGAGGCGGGATAGGGATGGAGTATGTATGGCAAAGAAGAGGGTCAGCCAGCCAGCGGATGATCAAATCGTCCCTTGACCGGGGAGCACTCCTAACCTGGCAAAGGAAACCAGCTAGGAGGACAGGAATGGCTAAGTCGGGCAGCCACACAAGCGCTTCAGGGTCGCTGCCAAGATTTCCGAATATAGAACAGTAAACCCTTGGGGTGCCGGGTGGGCTTCGTGACCCCAACTTCACCATTCCCACATTTATGGAGTCCAATGCCACTGTCCCTGTCCTCCCCTCACAAAGTTCAGAGAGTCCTGTGACGTGCTTTTAGCTAAAGCACAAGGCAAAAGAGTGGCGAGCGTGAGGCTGTGCATGTAAGAACAGGTGGGCTCGGCCTTCTGCTCTTTCCTCCTGGCTGCCCTCAAGGAAGCACACTCCACGCTGCTCCCGTGGCTGGGGAAGGCCGTGAAGCAGAGGAGGCAGAGCAGCCTCTGGCCCGCAGGGAACGAAGGCTTTCAGGTTGGCAGCTGGCCAGGAGCAAAGGCTGCCCATCCGCGCATCGGTGTGCACGCGATCGACGAGAACATAGTCCTGGACCAGGCTTCTCCTGGAGAGAGTTTAAACGAGCACCATCTGGAATCTCAGCCCATTGAGGCCGTGACATAATAAGCACACATTGATTCTGGATGCTAAGTGCGTGGTATCACTGTTACACGGTAAGGCATTAAAATGTTGGCGCATAAAACTTACGGTTTGGTAGCTAGCATCATCTAACTGTGTCTCACAAAGCTTCAACTATATCCAAGGGAAAACAACGCGAGGTCCACACTAAACCCTTTCTCCGCTAGCTCGGCTCGTTTGCTCCTTCCTCCTTACAGCCGCATGCTCTTGTTCTGCTTCCCCGACGTAGGCACCCCTGCCTGGAGCTCCGCTGGGGAGCTTTGCACACGGCCACCTTTGTCATCCATCAGAAGTGCTGCGGCTCGAATGCTTGTAACAAAAGTGAACAAGAGGAAAGCAAAGCGAATGTCCTGAGTCACTCCCTGAAATCCGGAAGCCAGACGCTGTAAAATAACAACTTGTAGAGAAGAAAGGGCAGCAGACTACCAGGAACTGAGAGGGGCAGATGGAAAACTCGGGTGCCGCAGACAAGTGCAAGGAGCGGTGGCCCACGGCGCACGGAGAGGAGGAGCGTTGGGACTCCTTCCGCCGCCTGACTCCGAAGCTCCAGTGGAGGCAAACCTAGCTGCCTAGGAGAAAGCAGACTGGCCACCCCTGGGAGGTCCAGGGGAAAAGGCAGCACAGCCTTCGGTCTTCGTGAGCTACAAAAGCAGCCTGGGAGCCGGGCGTGGTGGCGCACGCCTGTAATCCCAGCACTCGGGAGGCTGAGGCAGGAGGATTGTTGCGAGTTCGAGACCAGCCTGGGCTACAATAGTGAGCCCAAGGCCAGCCTCAACCGCACAGCGAAACTCTGTCTCAAAAAGACAAAAACAAAAAAGAAACAACAACAAAAGAAAACCAAAAGCAGCCTGGGGTCTGCGCAGGGACACTCCTTCCGCGTCACACGCAGCGGCTGTTTGGAGCAGCAGCACTGGCAGTGTCACCAGGCAGTGCTTGGTCAGGTGCTATTTTGAGACGAGGTTGGTACCTAAATCTAGGACTCAGAACAGCTAAAAAGCAACTGTATCTCGGGGCTCCCAGTCATCGGTGAGCGACAGCCACAGGAGACCTCTGTGCACAGGGAGGGCTGGCAAGAGAAGGCCGGAGGAGATCAAACCAAGGCCTCAACCCTCGGTGTGGCCGTGCCTGCCACCGGCAGGTACCTGGGCCTCCGCCCCGCTCTGCGCATGGAGCGCAGCCAGCGGTCTTGCCACTTTTCCTACCCACCAGGGGACGCGTGCAGTCGTGGCCACTGGGAGAGTCGGGGTAAACAGAGCCGCCTCTGGAACACGGCTCACAACTCCCAAACCCGCAGGCCTTAAGGAGGGCGGAGGAAAACCAAGACTGCCAGACTCCAGAGGCCCTAGAAGGAAAGGACCCAAACAATACAGAGACAAAAACCGATTTTCTGTTTCTATACTCACTTTCTCTTTTCTTTTTTTTCCATACCCGCTTTTTCTTTTACCTTTCATCTTTTTAAATATCTTCCTTTTTATTTTTATTATTCGTATTTTTCTTTCTTTATTTTGTATTTCTCATCCTTCTCTGTTACCTTTACCTAGTTCTATACCTATCCTGCTACTCTATAATCAAGAGATGAAAAGACAATCTCTTCCCGTCACATCACAGTCAAAATGCCAGGCACCCAGGACAGGGGCAGGATCTTAAATGCTGTTAGAGAAAAGCAACGCATCATGGCAGCAGAACCTGTGGCTGTGACTACCTGACAAACGTTGACTTATTAGAATTATGGCAAACTTATGAATACAAACCCTAAGGGCTAGGAGATCTGGAGCAAATGTTTCAAGCCCTAAGTGATGACAGCTTCCCACGCAGACTTACACATCCTGAAAAATTTTGTTCCAAAATTGATGGAGAAATAAGGTATTTCCATGACAAAGAGCATCTCGGGAAGTCAGGGCCACCAAGCAGACCAGCAGTGTAGAATGTTCTCGAGGTTATCCTTGGAGACAATGATGCCAATAATGCCCCAGAAACCTAACGCATGGATGCATCAGCAGAGAGAGCAGCTGGCAAGTGCAGAGATTGGGGACTCTGCGACAGCCAACAGTGACTATGTCAGTGCCATTCGGCCATGACTCCTCCAAGTCAGCGGTCTTAATTCTCCTATCCAAAATGCAGATGGGCGACTGGATCATGAAAGGTGACTCAGTGGTATGATGTGAGCAAGAAACACATTTAATCATAAAAGAAATGCACACATTGAAAATCAAAGGGTGGAAAACAATGTTCTGTGTAACAGAACTTAAGAACAAGCACAAGTAGTTATCCTAACTTCATACAATAAATTTCAGGTCCAAACTGATTAGAACAGGCAAAGAACATCCCTACACACTGGCTAAGGGAACAATTCAACAGAAAGAGATAACAGTTACATATAGACAGCAAATACAGGCATGGCATCCCCAACTTCATCAAACAAATCAGATAGACAACATAATTATAGTGGAGAACGTCTATATCCACTATCAAAATTAGACGGATCAACTAGAGAAAAAAAAAAATCACCAAATAAATATCGGAGTGGAGCCAAACCTGTGAACAAATGGACTTAGTAGATAGCTACAGAGTATTAGGCAGCCTCATCCCCAAGAGCTGTTGTGACCACTTGCCAGGGCCTGTGCTCCACCCCACTGCCCCACGAGTGCCTCCTTTTCTCTGTTTCCAAAAGTTATAAAAATAAATCTTTGAGTTAGTAAAAAAAACAAATTCTTTGCTTATTTTATTATACATTGTATATTACACTGGTTTTAATATATTGAGTATAAATACCAACCTGTTTTATGAATTAGGAAGTGATAAACAATCTATTGTGCCGGGCGTGGTGGCTCACGCCTGTAATCCCAGCACTTGGGAGGCTGAGGCAGGAGGATTGATGTGAGTTCGAGACCAGCCTGGGCTACAAAAGTGAGCTCAAGGCCAGCCTGAACTGCATAGCAAGACCCTGTATCAAAAAGACAAAAAAAAAAAAAAACCAAAGAAAAACCAATCTATTGCAACAATTAAAAAAACACAAACCATCAAAACAATCACCTGCTCTGACTAAACAAGCATCAAGCTAGAGATGCCAGGATGATTCAATGCACTCAAATCAATAAATGTAACTCATTGCATAAATAAGCAAGTACAAGAGTCACATGATCATCTCACTTGGTATGGAAAAAGCACAGAACAAATTCCAACATCCACACATAATAAGAGCCCTGAAGGAAATAGGTTTAGAAGGACCCTACTCCAATCTGATAAAAGTCATTTATAAAAGCCTGATTGCTGACATAGTATTAAATTGGGAAAATCTGAGAGCTTTCCCTATAAAACGAGAGAGAAGATAAGAATATCCACTAGCACCACTTCAGTTCAGTGTAGCTTTCAAAATCTGAGCTAAAGCAATCAGTCTAGAGAAAGAAATAAATGGGATATATATAGAAAAGGAAGGAGCCAAAGTATTCTTATTGGCAATGACATGATCCTCCACACAGAGGAGTCTAAACTTCCACTGAATAGCTCCTAGAACTAGTAACCGAATTTAGTAGCATAGTAGAATACAAAGTCAGTAAATAAAACCCAGCACCATTCCCAAACACCAATAACACACTAACCAAGAGGGAGGAAAGACAGTACCTTTAGGGAAATAACTTTCACAATAGCATCAGAAAACAGATACCTATGAATTATCCTTACCAAGAAAGTTAAATAGTTCTAACAAATACCGCAGTACTCACTCAGAACAAAGGAGGTAGAAACAGATGTCAGAAAGTGGAGAGATATCTCATATTTTTTGGTAGACAGAATCAAGATGTTCAATATGGCAAAACTTCCCAAACCAATACACAGATTTATTATACTTCTAATCAACATATCAGTGGCATTTCTCAGAGGACTAGAGAAAACAGCCCTAAAAATTATATGGAACCAGAACAAACTCTAGGAGAGCACAAATGATACTTGACAACAAGATAAAAATAGAGGGGAGCACGATTCTAAATTTCAAATAATAGTGAAAAGCCACAGTCCCAAAGACAGCAAGCATGATTTTGGCAAAAGCAAGGCAAAGCAAAGTAAAGCAGAGATGGATCAATGGAACAGAATAGAGCACACGGAAACAACTCCAAATACATAATCTTTGACAAAAAGGCCAAATATTTACTGAGGAGAAAAGATAATCTGTTGTAATGTTCTATGTCAGTGCCGAAAGAAATGACTGAAGGTAGCTCAGAGGACTCACTGAGATCTGTCTCTCTCGAAGTGAGCCCAGAACTCTACAAGCATCTTTTTATTTAGGTCACACAATAGAAGATTTATAGGGAGGAGAGGGGATCATCAACGTCTTAAGTAAGGGTGGAGATATCAATCAGGATTAAGCTGTTACACCTTTTTTTAGATCCTAGTCTTCTAAGATCCCTAAGTAACAGATTACAACCCACCCAAAACTTTGTTTATTGTTCTTTGCTTCTTTAAGGTGCTACTTTCTAATCTCTACAATAATCTCTTTAACAAATGGTACTGGGAAAACTGGCAATTCTACCCACAGAAGACTGAATCTTGATCCCTATGTTTCACTAAAATCAAGTGTATCAATGGTCCATTAAAAGAGAAACACTGAGTGTTGCAGAAGATAAAAGTCAGAAGTCGTGAAGACATAGCTGTAAGCAAGGACTTTCTGCACAGAACCCTAATGGCTCAAGAGGTAATATTTAAAGTTAAGAAATAGGATCACATCCGATTAAAAAGTTTCTACAGTGCAAAGGAAACCACCCACAAAGGAAAGAGATAACTTACAGAATTGGGAAAATTTTTGCAGCTGTTGTTTGAACAGAAGATTAATATCTAGAGTATATAAAACCTCAAAAAATTAGACTCCTCAAAATAAAACTTCACCCAACCAAAAAATGGGCAACTGAAATGAACAGACACTTTTCAGTGTTTGGAACAAAGCCATTCAGTCAACCAGACTAGACATTCCAATGGGAGAAGAAGATTTAGTGGAGGCAGGAGCAAGCAGCCTGGCTGTGCAGTAGACCAAGACAACCCCAAACAAAAGGAGGCAGGGCATTTTATGGAGTTTTTAGGGGAGAGTGTTTGCAGGCTAGAGCAGCCGAGGAAGAGCCAGTCTTGGCAGAGCTACCTGGTGTGTGGGGGACTTTTGATGTGAACGGAAGGAGAGTTTCTATGGTTCTGCTCAGGCTCTGGTCTAAGATACAAAGTTGGGTAGAATTGTTCCTGCTGTTTGGCCCCTGGCTGGGGACAAAAGGAAGTGAATCTTGGAGTTAGGGTGAGGGCCCTGACTTTCATTCAAAAGAAGAAATATAAATGGTCAATGTTACGGTTTATGTACGTAGTTGTCCACCCAAAGCGTCCTGCAATCATGGAGCAGGGACTTCTAGAGTTTGAGACTTGACTCATGATCCACTGGGATTATGTGTTTTAGTACTGATGGGATTATGGGTCTGAGTACTGATTATGGGTGTGGCCTGAGGTAGATAGTCTGAGGCAGAGAGCCTGAATGTACCATACAGAGAGACAGAGAGACTGACTGGCTCTGTTGCTCTATGCTGCCCTGGTTGGTCAGTTGCCTCTGCTGCAGTTATTGCTGTTCTGCCACCATGAACTGGACGCTCTCTGCTCTGTTCCACTCATTCTTGGGCCAGCCGAATATGGACTGAAACCTCCAGGAACTGTGAGCTAATAAACCTTTCCTTCCTTCATTTTGGGTGTCAGGTATTTGTCCCAGCAAAGACGGAAGAGTAACTAAGACCGTCAGGAAACATTTGAAAACAGTGTGCGTCAGCTCTGGCCACTAGAGAAGTGGAAATTGAAACAACACTGAGACTCTGTTTCAGTACAGAAAGAATAGCTATCATCAAGAAATCAAGTAACAAATTCTGGCGAGGCTGTGGGAAAAAAGGAACCCTTCTTCACTGTGGGAACAGCCATGATGGAAATCAGTGCAAAGATTCCTGAAAGAATTAAGACAAGAAATTTTATTTGATCCAGGTATTTTCCTCTTTGGTTATCTTCCTGGAGAGCTAAAATCATCGCATTACTGGCACAGATGCACACTCACAGATGAGCACAATTCACTTATAACCAAATCCCGGAGGAAGTCGCTATGCCGAATCACAGATAAATAGAAAAAGAAAACGTGGTATTTATATACAATAAAGGACCACTTCACCATGGAGAAAGATAAACTTCAGTCACCTGGAGGAAGATGGATGCACTGTGAGACCATCGCGGTAAGTGAAACAAATAAATAAGACGCACAAGCTTAAATATCTTACAACTTTTCTTATATGGGAAACCTGAAATATAAATAAAGATAAATATAAAGAATACCGGTAGTTTCTCAGTTTACTAGATACAGGCATATGACGTTGATTAAACAATGTAAGCACTAACTATTCCTTTCAATGAACTAGTAGAAATTAGTAGCACAATTTATTATCTTAGCTATCGTGTGTGCATGTGTGTGTGTGTGTGTGTGTGTGTGTGCATTTTTCATTTGCCCCTTCCTTCTTTTCTCCTTTCGCCCATACCAGTCATTAATTTCCTTTTGAGTAGTTTTTTTCCCTTTAAAAATAGCTATCGTACCATTTGGATCTTATTTCCTCCTTCAGTGTTTTACACTACGGAGACCATAGAATGTTTGCACATGTTATTCTGATTTATTTCACTATGAGTATGATCTCTAGTTGCATCCATTTGTCTAGAAAAGCCTTGAGTTTAAAAGATAGTTGAACACTTTGATGTATCATGTTCTGAATCTCCCCGCCCCCCCAAAAAATGTCTATCCATGAATTATTTGACCAAGGAAGATATTGGCCAGGCCAGTTAGATATTCTCTCCTAAACACATAATTTCAAGTGTAGAAAAAAAAAAAAAAAAAAAAAAAAGACCATAGATAAGGTGAGACTCTGAAGCTGACAGTGTTACAGAACTACGAGCAGGGTTAGTGCCATGACAATGAACAGGAAAAGGGAGCAATGAATCATGGGAAAACAAACCAGGAAGCTGGACCCTAGAGAGGAGACTGGAGAGGCACACCAGAAGCACTTGGGGTGGGAGTACCTTCACGAGGGGCAGAGACAGTAGGGCTTAGTGCTGCATTTTCTAGTTCCTGTGAAATTTGATTTCCTGAAAGAGCAAAAGGAAAAGGAAAGAGGGGATAGGGAGATTCTCCTTTCATTGTAACAGTGCTTCTTTTCTTTCACCAAATTACACATTAATAGTAGACTATGTTTTTACATTTACATTTTATTTATATGTGGCTTGAGTAGGTTACTCGTAGTTACTGGCTTAAACATATGAACTACAAACAAGCCGCTCATAAGTTCGCATTTTATCTGTGCTTTTCACTGTCTCGTTAAAACTATCAGAGTCTCTGGTCTAATGGTGATTCTTTCAGGTACTGGTATGTGTTTAAGCAAGAATCCCTTCTCCTCCTCTCATTGCATGTTGTCTAGTTGTACATGTTGTTCTGCACCTTGATTTTCCCCCACTTATCATCTCTTAAGTTAAAGACTTTCTATATCAATGCTATACATTTCTTCCTTTGTAATACACACACCTTTATATAGCTATGGAATTCTTTCATATGACTTTAATATATAATTGGCCTAACTGGTTCCTTCTCATGTTTTTTTATCTTGTTACTTGTTAAACTTTCATTTCATTTTTAATTTTTATTATGATGTATCTAGGTGTGCATTTCTTCATTTATTCTGTTTGGGTTTGCTACACTTGAAAATATGATTAATACGGCTCATTCCATTTTACAAGTTCCTCGCCATGATTTCTTTGTAATCTTTTTGGATTTATGTTTGTAAGTCTAAAAGATCTCTCTCTCTCTCTTTCCCTGCTATGTTTTCCCAACTAATCCCTAGGCTAATACTTAGCAAAAATCTTGTGGAAGAAAATTGATAGAAAGGAAAAACTCACCCTATCTTTGAACCTCCTCTAAATTCTAACCTACCATGCCAAACAGTATATGTGACTGTGAGACACATGGCTCCCTACTGTCATGGCTGCCTGTCTGCACATCTTCCTGTGGTATCACCTTCTCTGCTTGCAGCTGAGTGACTTCCAGGATGTGGCTGCTGCAGCTGCTGCCGCATGTTTCATCTGGTTTGTCTAACCACAAACCGTGAGTCAGGTTTTCACCTCCGGAGATGATCTTCTCCCTTCCCTGTTGTATAATGGCTGTTCATGCTTCTGCAGTCTCATCTCTGCTTCCGCCCACTCCTATTTCTGCCCCGTGTTTACCAGTTTTAACAGCTTGTGCACCTATTTTATACTTTAGGTTTCACCTTTTACTCTTTTTGCAAAAGTCGAGCTAGTGGTTTTATGTCTTATTCTCTCTCTTGGTTTGGATAATTTCCAAGAGAGAAAAGGATTGGATGCAGTTTTTAAATTATCATCTTTAAACTTGTAGCGATTTTACTGTTTATCGAATATTGTCTCCATGTCAGGTTCTACTAGGACGGCTGTGGCAGAGTGAGTTACGAGTTATTTGGAATGTGTAAGAATCTGATCTTGGTAGAATTTTTATCACTGTGAACATCTTGAATACTCCAATTCATTTGTTTTAAAAAGTGAGCTATCCTATCTTGTGCATAGACTTTCATTAGGATTAAAAGGTCCTAGATTTACTTATACAACTTACATCAGCAACCCTTTTGTGACACTTCAAATTGTCAGGTGAAAATCGCTTTTAATTATCTTGTATAGCCGATGTAATATAACATAAGCCCTGGTGGATCATTAGCGCTGAATAAAGGGAGCCCTTGTGTTGCCTCCTTTGTGCTTGCTATCTGTTGCTACCTCACGACAGCCCACTGTTATCTACATTGCCCGTCACATGCAGACACCCAGGATCAAAGCACTTAGACAACCCAGAGCCAAGACGAGTGGTATAATAACTGACACCTGCACCTGTGGACCCCCGGCCACTCTCACACTATGTCTACATCCGGCTGCTTATGTCGAGTATCCCTGAGAGCCTGCTTTTAATTGTTCTTCTAAAATAAAACTGGGCTCGCTCCTTAGAGCGTTTGTTCGTTTCCTTTCCCCCCTTCTCTTAGAACAGCTCTGCGACAGCAAGCCTCACTTAGAGCCAGGGTAGGGTTGACCTCAATGGAAATTACGCTCTAAGATCGTATTGCTCACTCATTCACCCTACACTTGAAACCTATGTTTCTTACAGTACTGTGGCTTTGTAAACTCTTATGTAGCTTCCCCTTCCATGACTTTTTCTAACACATTCCTGTTAGTCTCTCTGGATTTTGAAGAGAGGGAGTATTACATTAACTATGTAAAGTTATGGCTTGCTTTACCTTTATAAAGGAAATACCTAAAGACAAATGAGACTTTTCCTTACTTGCTGTCATTGGACCATGATGTGGGCGGGTTGCAATGTCCCTGAAATCTCTCCTTCGGAGTTTTCAGAAAAGGAGATGCCTCCACTGGATCAGTACGTGGAGATCTCCTGGGGGAACTACTCCAAAGGACGAAAGGGAAAGGAGGAAGAGCAGGCAGAGAGGCCTTGATCTGGGTTTGAGACTACAAAGAGAGACAGAGGAAAGTGGATAGCAAAGGCACTGTTTCATGGAGTCTTTTGGAGAAACTGTCATTAGGACCAACCAAGAGTTCCAGAGCAGAAGCCAGTGATGAGAAAGCGCCCATATAAGGCCAGGATAAGGCAGAGCCAGTGATGCTATCATGTTGACACTGGCCACAAAGCCCAGGCAGAAACGTGGCCTCGGGCCTCCAAGGCAGCCACTCTGCACAGTCAGTCAGCTAGCTCTCCTCAACGCTGTCTGTTGAAGAAGGTGTGCGGGGTGTGTGTGTGCGTGTGTGTGGCAGGGTGTCCTCAAGGTTGTCACAGGATTTGACCCCTTCTTGGCAAAAATGTCCTTGCAGAAGTGATGTTAGAACATTAAAATAAGGTAATAAAACAAATGATACCTTGACTCATTTATTTAATTGAAATGACCTCATTGTTCAGGGAACAACTAGATTTAAATTCAAACCCTTGGGAAAAGATGGAAGGAATGCATGCTAATGTGTGTGTGTCGTGACTCACTCAGCTTCGTCCTTAGGAGGCACTAAAAACTCCGTAGTCTGGAGAAGACAGAGAGGCCAGGGGGGCAGTTCCCTCTCCCGTGTGAGAGACCCAGCACCTCACACTGTGGAGACGGGCTCTGGCATCCCTTTTTGTACTTCATTATTAGTCCTGAAGTTGGGAAGAGAAAAAAGCTTGTGCAGGTGGGCACTTCTCGCAGACCTCTGTGGCTTTCAATGACATTTCCGTTTATTTTTTTTTTCCTATTTTAAAATACAGAACAATAAAAATTCAAAAATATTTTAAAACTATGACTGCCCCAGGCATGAGGCCTTCAGCAGTGGCAGGAATTCCCTCACAGCTGCCACCAAGGCGAGGCTGCCAGCAAGGCAGCCTCAAGGCCATTTTTTATTCTTTGCATTTCAACTGGGAGTCTGAGGAAGGAGTCCAGGGAACGGAGAAAAATTGAAGTAGCTTTAAAATGAATGCTTTCTACCTTTCTGTCTCAGCGTGAATTCTATGGAAAAATCATAGAATTCATTCCATCAATTTGGCCAGATACACTGTGGGCTTAGAAATGTGAGGGAAATAAGGTAGCAATAGACTGAAGTGTCAAGAAAGGAGCAGGGCGAAGCTTCTACACTTAGAGCTGGTGGAGGCTATCTTCAAAGTTTCTTTCTCCTAGCTATACTCATTAATAACTGTCTCTGTGACTTAGATGAATACAACTTGTCCCTTCCCCTTCACTATTCGTAAGAAGATTTGATTTGTTCTGCGGGGGCGGGGGACTTTCAAACATGTATTTTTATCAAGAAACTATTTTATTTTAATAATGAAAATTGCATGATAACATTACTGAAAACTAGCCAAGAGAGTTAGATGTGACCCATTGAGTTCAGACGGTCAGCAAGATGGACGCGTCACTTTGGAGCATTCATAGTAAACTGTGTATGAGACCTTTGGACATCAGGAACACTGAACTGGCTTTGTGTGTGTGTGTATGTTGGGGGGACCAGGGCTCAAACTCATGACTCTGCAGTTGGCAGGCAGGTACTTGTGCCACAGGGCAGTCTCCCTGGCCCCTCTCAACTAGCTCTTGATGAGCCGACTGATACTCAGACTTAAGCATGCATTTTCCTGCTATGCAAACACTCAGATTTTATCTTCCTTATCTGATGGTGGAAGTTCCCCTCCTGTTACACTTTGTTTTATTGCTATACTTAATTACTTAAGAGTACTAAGTAATAGGGAAACACCATCCCAATATATTGTCCCATTCTCACTTTTCTGAGTTTATAGGGTGCTGTATGCTGTTTTTTTTTTTAACCTCTCTTTTTTTTAGATTTAATTTTCTTTTTCTTTTTTTTTTTATTACTATTGTTTTTTATTGTGGCCGGCTCAGCCTGCCCTGGGGGGTGGGGCTGGTGCAGCATGTGGTGCCAGGGATGGAGCTGCGGTCCCTGCGGTTGCCTAAGCTTTCCTAAGCAGGCGCTTTAGACCTCTGAACAATCTCACCCACCCTGCTGTTTTGTTTTTGTTTCTGTTTTCGTTTAGTTCTCGTCATGCCTGGCTTTTTGCACCGTGATGGATTTTGCTACCCACAAGCCACTGGGTGAGACCCTTATCCTAAATGGTCTACGTGTGACCATGAGCTCGCTTCCCCCTTCCAGCCGTGCCTTCCTGAAGACGTCATGCGATACCGTGGGATCGCTCAGGCTGCTTTACGTCTTCTTCACTGCTTTCATCTTTTTTCCGAATACTATCTTCTACAAAGACTCTTTCCTGCCTCTCTCCTTTCTTTCTCTGTCCCCTTTCTTCAGTTAACTCCAAATCGTTTTTCAGCCCCCAGCCCAGCGGCTGTCTCTGTTGAAGGCCCTGGTTCCCTCAGTCTGCCCTATGTCTACTCTCAAGGCAGCCTTCTTCTTCTTTTGCGCATGTAGTGAAATCGCCTCCTATGCGTCTGTCTCCCTCCAGCACAAGCAAACTTCCCTGGGGACAGGAACCACATTTCATTCATCTTGCACCAGACCCCTCACAGCGTTCCTGACACATGAAGCGTGCGCAGTATATATCTATAGGTAAAACTCCAGTTTCCTCTGCTGCTTCCCATCGAGCGTACCCACGGCACTGACAGTCCGGGCCTTTGCGTTTCTCTGAGCACAGCCATAGGAATCTTGGCTGATGAGGGGGTGCTATTATTTTAACTCTGGATAGTGGCTTATACACTCATTTCAGTTACTTCTTTAACGTTATTTAAGTCAAATGGGAGATCTGAGGACCTGGAAATTACTGAATATCATAAGGAGAAATGTGGACATCAAAGAAGGTCTTAAAAATACAATAGTTTGAAAAACAATGTGGAGTCTGGGCTAACGGGAGGCAGCCTTTTGATTTAGTCCTTCTGCTGAAGACTACAGACAGGGCCCCTTAAATGAATCACGGGCACCTTCTACTTCTTTTATGTAAATTGAAGATCCTAGTGGCACACTTCACAAGGTTATTGTGAAAACCATCTCAAGCCAATGATTCAACAGCTTCCAGTAAACACACGCTTCCCCTGAAATTCTTGACAAAAGGTAATGCGAGGATGGCTCTTCTGTTGAGTCTCACTGATTTAGAAATGTGTCAGAGAATAACTGGCACCTGAGCATTATGCTAGAAAGATCGAAGTTAAAATAATTGGCTAAACCATTGGCTCAAAAGACAGTTTTTCACTCCCATTGACTGCTTATGCAACTTTGCTACGAGTTAATGAATATAAAAATATAGCGGGGGCTGCTGTTGCCTGTCCTAAAACTGAAAGGGAAAGCTCAAAGATTGCTCCGGAGAGAAATATTTTCTACTCCTTCCTGAAAACGCTGGAATTCTGCAGTCAATTGAGAATCTGTAGCTGTGAGGAAGCCTGGAATAAGGGAAAGGGGGAGTCCTGCTTGGGCCCGGGGCTCCTCGCCTCTTCAGTTTTTTCCTTCTTGTCACTCAGGAGGACCAAACTTATGGGTTTTAAGCTTTAATACATTAAGGTATTTGAGGAAACACGAGCAGGCAGTCTCCCCCAGTAACTGAAAGCTGTGCTGTCTGCCGACTTGAGACTCAAGATCCACGCAGGTGTCTCCCGGACTCCTCCACGCACTGGGTACTTCAGCTTCAAGCAGGGACAGTCAGCTTCCAGGTCGCTAGACAAAAATGCTTTTCCTTTGCAAAGTCCATGGAAGATTTTCTTACCATGGTTTGCAAAGTTTTCAGAGGCTATTTGAAACCAATAAGGGCCAGGCGTGGTGGCGCACGCCTGTAATCCCAGCACTCGGGAGGCTGAGGCAGGAGGATTGGTGTGAGTTCGAGACCAGCCTGGGCTACAAAAGTGAGCTCAGGACCAGCCTCAACTGCATAGCGAGACCCTGTCTCAAAAAGACAAAAAAAAAAAAAAAAAAGAAACCAATAAGGTCCTGGTAACCAAAATAAAATACATATGATTGAAAGACAGTTAGAGGCAATTTTATATCAGTGTTTTATGTTTATCATTTGAATTCCTAATTTCAGATCCTAGAGTTCTGTAAATGCTATTGTTAATAATGCTGATGATAATAGCTTTGAAAATTTATGGTCTAAGAAACCAGGGCCACACATGCTTCTGAATCCTTTGTATGACTGCTCTCAGTCAGTGCTCACGGCGGCCCACGCAATAGACAGCTCGGGCTTGGGCTAGAGAATGGAGCAAGTGAGAGGCAGGGAGGCGCTGGCAAGTTCCTCGTGGTCTGCTTTCTATTAAGGAGATTTAGACCTAAGTTGTGCACAGACAGAGCAGACTCACGCCCCCCTGCCTCCCCGAGTACCTGCAGCCATTCAGACAGCTATAGTTTGGTTTGCTGCTTTTTGGGCTACGAGTTGATTCTATGACAAGTTCTTGCTGTCACTGCAGCCTGCTCTTTCCTCCTTGTCTAAATCCTGTCCTTTTGGTCATCGTGCCTCTGCGTTGGCTGCTAGGGCACTCTTAAGTCCCGGTGACCAGCCTCATGCTGGCTCTCACGCTGCTTGATCTCTTGTCCCTCCATTCTTCGAGATAAGATATGGCTTCTACACGTAGAAATCCATTAGGGCCAACACATCACCACTCGGGAGCTGGAATGCCTCAGGAAAGCCCTAGCTCTTTTCTATTTTTGACTTGACATAGGCCAACTCGCGGAGGCAGCAGAGAGCTAATACTGTCTCGGGCTGTTATTGTCACACAAGTGGGCCTCTTAACCCAACAGACATGGCTTCTGTAAAATCAGGCTGTTGTAGAACTGCAGTTGCCCAGAGGCACGGATTCCTGTCCAGCTTTCCCCGCATCTGCTGCTGTCAGCGTTCTCGGACTTGTGGTCACCGCGATGTCCATTTCCACGATCAGATCGTCTTCTCTTATTCTATCAAAACTCCTTCTCCCTCAGTGTATAAGGCTGTCCTGTGGCCTTATCCACTATGATAATTAGGGTGAAAGTCTCCTCTCAAGACTTTTGGGATAGTTTGGGTCTAGATGTCACCCCAATGCCTTGTGTGGTCATAGAGGATTTTTAAGAGGTGACTAAATCTAGAATGGTTGATGCCAAAATTAAGGGTGTGTGATCAGCTCAATGACTGGTTTGGTACCACCCTAACCCCAGCAGCCCAGGTAGAATATAAGAAAGGCAGAAAGATGCAGGCACCATCGCTCGCTTCCTTTTGCTGTCTTCTCCTGCTGTGTACTGCTACCCCTTTGCTACGTGCCACCCTGCTTTGGTGCCAACCAGTTATGGACTGAAACCTCTACAAACTGTGAGCTCAATAAACCTTTCCACCATTCAGCGTTAGGTGTTGGCTATTTTGACTCAGCAATGAGAAAAATAACTAAGCCACTGTGGAAGGTGTTTCTTGCTCTTTCACTGGATGATGTCATACTCACAGGTTCTGCATATTGGGATAGGGTTATGTTTCGCAGGGGCCACCGTTCGGTCCACGACAGGTGGCTTGGATGGAGTGACTGCCCTACACAGGCCCTGCCAGACACTGATAACTGTTCACTGAGCTCCAGCCAAGCTCAGACTTCCGTACCGCATTCTGGGCAGCCATGATAAAATGGCTTTGGAGATGAAATCAATTTTCCACCTAGGATTATCTATCACTCACCTTTCGTCTTTGAGCCATAATTTTTGGTATCTGTTACTCTTGCAAACCTGAGAACCAAGGCCAAGAAGATAAGACGGGTTGACATGATTTACGGCTCTTCTTTATCAGTGAGAGGATAAACAGTGTAAATATTTAACCATCACTGGAGAAAAAGTCGCTTTTGTGGACTCTAGAAGGCTACTTTCTTGAACTTTTTTAAAGAAGGAGCTATCTTCTAGCACATTCTATCCTGCGATTCTTCATTATCAGGCTTTCAAAATCTTAAAATCTACCCAAGGTTATGTTCATTTTACTGTAATTATAACCTAGATCTTTCCCATTAAAATATAGCCAAAAGCTTTTGAAAAACAGAACCCATACATTAAAAAAAAAATATTTTGCAGAATATATTTGGGAGCCCTCCTTCTAACTTTTAAAAATCTTTTCATTTACATATTTGGCATTTATTTTAGTTTCTTGTTTTTAGCTTAAAAACATTTATAGTGTTTGTTAGGAGAAGGCTATATGCAGTGCGACAGTTTGCTGTTCAGACGGAACTGGTTCAAGCCTTACTTTTTTATTTTGTTTACCTACATTTACTTATACTTGGATGCAGGGTCTTGCTATGCAAATCAGACTCACAGTGATCCTCTTGTCTCAGCCTCCTCAGCACAGGTATTACAGGCCTGAGCCACCGTGCCCAGTTTCCTGGCTGGCACGGGACCCCAGGGGCTCAGGGGTACCAGAGATAGAACTCGGGCCCTTGTGCTTGGCAGGCAAGCGCGAAGACAGCTGAGCTATCAGCCTCCTGGCTTAAATCCTGATCATGTTGCTGAGAGAGACTGGTTAACTTTGGGCAAAAGATAATGATTGTAACTGCTTTGTGGGTTGCAGCAAGAGCCGAGAGTGAACTCCATGCATCTTAATGCGGTTATTGCAAGAGAGGTGCATGACCAGGCACCTTCCATTGACTCAAGTGGAGCTGTGTAGAAAATAGAACTATCTCCATTCCAGTTCAGTGACAGAAAGTTTCTATAAAATCGAGGCTCCAGCCAGCTAGCTTCTCAACACCAACAAAGGCCGCACCGACTTGGCTGTCCTCGCCCTGTGATTAAATAGTGACAACACAGAGGCAGGATTAATTTGAGGATCATTGGGTTCTATGTGGAAGTATTTTTGGAAACTGAAATGGCAGGAAATTTATTCAGCTTAGAGGACTTTATTCCTGTTAGAATTCCACTGCCAATAAAGCAATTTTTCTCTGCAAGAGGTTGGCTCGGTGATCTTTGCCAAAACATTTCTACTTCTATTTTGAATGGCTTAGAAGTAAACCAGTGTGTGGCGGATGACTAGGAAGACCGTTCACGCAGAAGCGCAGCTCTGTGTACTTTGGAAAGACGACTGCCTGCTTCTGAACGTGTCTCACTGCGCCGCAGTTCTTTGTCCTTAAGTTACACACCGGACGCCGCTGTTCCTAGCGCTGTTTTCACGTCCGTCTCTGCGTAGGTGTTGTTCAGAGCCAGTTTCGCAGGAAGAGCAGCGCTGGGCGTCTGCTCCAGGGGGTCTCTGGGCAGCACTACTGGAACTCCGCGGGGCCCTGGGGAGATGCCGGCTGCTAGCGCTGAGTACCTGCGCTCGCTGCTCAGAGTGGGGCGAAGGGCGCTTGTGCCCCAGAGAGCTCGGACGCTGGAGGCTGCCGACTGGGGCGCAAACGGTCGCGTAACTACATCTGCTTCCCAACTTTGAACAAATCACGAGATGGTAGCGTCATTTATTTCTTTATTTTAAAAATGATTACAATAATACAAACCATCAGTGCTGCTTTGGAAGGAGCCAACTGGCATCGTGTTTGGCTCAGAGCAGATGCATATTATCTAAATTCCCATCTTCTTTGTCCTTTTGAACACAAAACAAACGGAACGAAAACAACAACACACATATGCCTAAAACAAATCAAACAAGCCAAACCAAACCAAAAGCCCCTAGATGAATATTCAGATCTTGCTACTTAATTCTCAGTGAGAGAAGGAAAATTTTCAAACCAGTGTCCCATTTCCCCTCTTAGCAGAAACAATGTGGCCCAAGAGCTAATTCATTAAGTATCAGGGTTGCTTGGTATCATGTTTTTAAGTGTACCCTCTCTTCTTATAGCTTTTTCATCCAGTTTGCTCCATAGGAGTTACTTGAATAATCTTACATGCAAATCATATATTTCAGCCTCATTTTTAGTCATAGGATATAGTCACTTCTTTAAAAAAATGTATTTAGTACAGGGTCTCACTACCTAGATTGGACTCGTAGGATCGTACTGTTTTCAGCCTTTTAAGCACTGGGGTTACAGGTACATGCCACCATGCCTGCTCTCATTTGCTGCCTTAGCACACCCAGGCACGGCAGTCTGGGGATCGAACCGGCAGCCCCTGAGTCCTACTGAGCAGGGGCTCTAATCCACTGAGCTGTCTGGTCAGCCCTGACACATTCACTTATTCATTATATATTAAAAATATTTATTGAATTAATAGAAATTTTATTTTATTTTTTATTTTTTTTGCGGGACCGGGGTTCAAACTCATGACCTTGCACTTGCCAGGCAGGCATTTGTGCCACAGAGCTATCTCCCCAGCCCAAATAGAAATTTTAGAACAAATCTTAGGTGAATAATTCTGAAAGAAGTGGACTAAGCAGATGAAGAGAATTTCATGCTTCTATTTGTGTACTCTGTTGCTCTTTTATTGACTCAGACCCACTGGGTTAAAGTGCTTCATTCATTAGTAAACACTCTACACCTGTATTGATAACTGTTGGCTGTAAGGGCTAAAATATTGCATCCCTTTCATTGTGTATAGATACTAAGAAATTTGAATTAAAAATGCAAAATATGTATTCATTAAAAATACAAAAATAGCCGGGCGTGGTGGCGCATGCCTGTAATCCCAGCACTTGGGAGGCTGAGGCGGGAGGATCGGTGTGAGTTCGAGACCAGCCTGGGCTACCAAAGTGAGTTCAAGGCCAGCCTGAACTGCATAGCGAGACCCTGTCTCAAAAAGACAAAAAAAAAAAAAAAAAAAAATATATATCTCTCAAGTAATGCAATTTTTTCAAATGCCCTATACATTTTTGAACAACTCTTATGAAGATTGGGTAGCTTGGATTATAAGGCAAACAATAGAAATGCCACATGTAGCAGTGTAAAATTTGTTTCTGGCTTCTAATACGTCTAAGCATTTAATTTATATCAGTGCCAATTATGACAAAGGTAGGGAATCTATTTTTTTCCTCACTCAAATTAGATGGACCATGCACAGGCTGTAATATGCGCATACGTACATATTAACTTAGGTATGTATCTATGTTTAAACTTTTGGAATAGATAAGGAATATTTGGCTTAATTGCTCAGCCTCATGTTTTGGAGCTAGTGGTGCCCTTACTTTCAACCAGGCCTTGGACTTCCTGGTGGTCTTCTCTGGGGGTGGCCTCTTTCCTGATGACTAATGGAATTATGGTTGAATTGGAGCATGGAGGATCACAGAGGGGGAAGGGACTATGCCACATGTTTGTTAGTTTCATGCTTCTATAACAAAATTCCCGAGAGAGTTGTTTTATAAAGAGAAAAGGTTTAGTTTTAACCTTTGGGCTCATCATTCTGTAGGTTCCTTCCTGTCCAAGACTGAGAAACTCACTTCCTTGGGGGCAATAGAGGATGTGACAGGATAAACAGTTTATACCATTGTAAGGAAGCAAAGAATAGAGGGAAAAAAGGAAAGAGATTGCAGTCCCACAGTGCCCTTTGGGGGCATGCCTTCAGTGACCTAAGGGCCTCCCACAAGGCCCATTTCCTGAAGGCACCTCTACCTCACCTAGCACTACCCTGAGCTTTGATCCTTTCAGAGTGTCTTAGTTATGTTTCTTGTTGCTGGTACAAAATGACCCATATGCCCAAGTCACTAGAGAAAAGGTTTATTTAGCTCACAGTTTCTAGAGGGTTCACTCTGTAACCATCTGGTTCCAAGGCAGGGTGGCATGGCAGAGGGCCATCACAGAGGAGAAATAGTTCTTTTTCTTTGGCCCTGTATTATGATTTTATTATTTTGAAAATTTCATTACTTTTAATAAGAAATAACAAAGAGACAGTTTCAAAACACGTTAGTAGGAGGAGCTATTCTTGGTGGCAGAAGACAGTAAAAGCCACAACCAAGCAGAGGGAGGACCCTGGCTCTTTCGAGCCTTATGTCTTATCCCAGATGCTTAGGGCGAGCAGCGCTCACACCCCTAATCCCGGTGCCTTTGTGCCCACCAACCCTTTCCAGCATCACACATCCTAGGTCCAGAAGCTTCTTCAGAAGCCTGGGCTATGACTGTGTGAGCTTTTGGGGGTTGGGGACACATCTAGACACCAGTCATGACAAGTTCATGAGCCTGTGAGGGCCACTCCTCAAAACCAAGCATCACAATGGCAAGCATCACAATGTCACAGCATAACATGGCAACAAAGCCACGAACAGAAGAACACAGCAGTCTTTGAACCTTTATGAATTTATGAGCCTTTACGAATTTGGAGGGCAGTAGCTCCCAGTGTATGGGTTGTAGGTCTCCCCGGAAAGAGAACAAACGTATATCATATAATAAAACAATAAATCCTCATTATTAAAATCAGGCTGAGGGTAAAAACATTAAGAGTCCACATATAAATCAAAAGTAAAAATCCTATGCTGATTTTTGAACTTCTATTTATTTGACACAGGGTCTCAGTACACAGCTTACCCTCGTGGTGAGATCCCTTCTGTCCCAGCCTCCCCAGGGGTGGGATTACAGTCTTGTGCCACCATGCCTGGTTTTGGTGGCCAGCTCAGCATGCCCAGAGTGGCGCATGGCACTAAGGGATTGAACTCTGGTTCTTGCGCTTGCCAGGCAGTCGCTTAGACCGCCCAGTTATCTCCCCAGCTCCCTATATGAATTATTAATGATACATATTTACCTGTCAGGTCTGACATATGTATCTCAAGTCTAACCCAAATTTACCCTGGAATGTAGCATTCACAAAAGGCCATATTTATCCATTTGGGTGCGTACTAAGTTGAGCAAGTGAGGAGCCGATAACTGAGGGAACTCTTTATGAAGCCATAAGTGCTGGTTGGTAGAGCGCTGACAGGATAAGGCACTGGGAGTATAAAATACCTGGTCGTGCAATTTAACTTTCCCTTTGGGACCTGCTCAAACTTTCTCTTATAGTGACGGAGCAGTTCTCCTCGCCAGTGGTGTGCTTCAGGGGCCAAGTCGCTGTGTTCCGCTGCTGTTCAGAGTGACTTTCTGACCTACAGAAAATGTAACGGTACAAATCTACGTATCCCAGGTCCCTGCGCAAGTAGCTTTTAAGTATAATCACACAAATTTGGGAAAAGGAAAGCCCAGACCGTCTTCTCTCTCCTTTTGTTGCCTTCTGCTGGTAATGGACTTGGTGGAGACTTAGGTTCTTCTACCAGGAAGGCGGCAGGGATTCATTGATAGTGTCCACGTGTTAACAGGCATTTGTAGTGGTGCCTGCTCTGTGGCCTTTCTGCTTTTGACATCCTGATATCTGGACTGAACTTACTACTCTTGTTTTTTTTTTCCATCAAAACTGTTTTAAAGAGCAGTTTTAGGTGAGATGTAAAACTTAGCATTTAGAGGATGTTATGGTTTATGTCTACTTGTCCCCTGAAAGCCTCATGCAATCATGGGGCAGGGACTTCTAGAGTTTGAGACTTGATCCATGATCCACTGGGATTACATGTTGTCATATTGATGAGATTATGGTCTGAGTACTGCTGGGAATTATAGGTGTGGCCTGAGGCGGATAGGCTGTGGCAGAGAGCCTGAAGGAATTTAAAGAGAGCAGAGAGACAGACTAACGCAGTTGCTCTGCTGCCCTGTTTGGTTGGCTGCCTCTGTCGGGATTGTTGCTGTTCTGCCTCCATGAACTGGATGCTCCCTGCCCTGTTCCACTCAGCCTTGGGCCAGCCAAATATGGACTGAAACCTCCACAAACTGTGAGCTAATAAACCTTTCCTTCCTTCATTTTGGGTGTCAGGTATTTGTCCAGCAACAAGTAAAATGTAACTAAGACAGAGGGTATTGCCGTAACATCTTTTGTCTCCATAAATGCAGAGGCTAGAGTCACCTCAGGGTTCCTGATTTTGACTGGAGCACAGCAGTTTCATGGGAAGCTGCTGTCTGAGTGATCAGTTATATAGTGTTCTAATAGTTTAGAGACATAAGCTTGAATTGTTTCTTACAATATTTCTAAAGATTTTGGAAGAACTAATTTTTAATAAAATATCTCAGAAGCTTCCAGTTATTTGTATTGAAATTTGAGTGATACAGAAATGTTTTTTCTTTTAACACATTAGGATATCAGACAATATCCATTTCATGGGACACCTTAAGGAACGTTTTTCCAGTGTCTTAGGATGATATATTCTGTAGCTCTTGAATCTGGTGCCAAGTTAAAGACTAGTTTATTTCAAAACACTGACAGTTTCCATTGTGACTTATCGGTGAGTCTTATCACAGTCTCCAGTCAACACTGTGGTCAGCGGCAGACACTCTGGTGTCTTGAGAGTCCCTGGGTCATCCAGGTGATGTGGCAAAGCTGCTAGACCATGTGTCACCATGGACCCCAATGCGAGCGAGCCTGGGTCCAATTGCTTCATTATTTTTGGGCAGTAGACGCACTCTAGGAGGTGCTGCCTTCCAAATTCATGAGGTTCAAAGAGTGCTATGTTCTTTTGTTTGTGACAGTGGCTTTACTGTCATGTCATACCCTAAATCTCAAGGGCTCTAGCAGGGGTCGCAACTCTTAGTGGCACTGAGAGCTTTAAAATGAATATCTTGACGGATCTGAAGACAGAGGCCATGCATTGTTATGGGATTTTTCTCTGTTTCCTGGAAAGGTTGTATCTCAAGACCTTGAAGGAACTTGATATCTTTTGTTCACCAGAATTTTCTTCACAGTTCCAGTAATAAAATGGGCTAGTGTGATATTCTATGGGTTGCTGGAAGTTGTAACATTGATTCCGATGAATGAAAAGGGATTACTTCGGTTCTGTTTTCATTATTAGGACCATGAGCAGCGCATATGGATTATCTGCACATTTTACGTGTGGGAGATGTTTTAGTTCGTTCTGGGAGAAAGACCACATCTGGAACAACAGCCATAGTTGAGACTATAGAATAATTCATTTTCATTCTGAAATTGACATCTTCTTAGTCATAATCCAAAGAGGTCACCAGTGAAAGGGGCATACAATAGGACTCAGTATCTGCGTGTAAGTAAGAT
This sequence comes from Myocastor coypus, assembly GCA_004027025.1. Classification (NCBI taxonomy): domain Eukaryota; kingdom Metazoa; phylum Chordata; class Mammalia; order Rodentia; family Myocastoridae; genus Myocastor; species Myocastor coypus. The sequence continues at coordinate 246,079 of PVJA010000035.1, read as the reverse complement.
GATGGCTCCAGTCTCTTAAGTTACCTTGTGCACGAGGTATTGCCTATGTCTAATCATTGTGTTAAGGAAGGAGGACTTGAGGGGCTTCCACTGGGTTCCTCTGGGTAAAAGCATCATTCCATGATGTTAGAGAGCCTTTATAGGAATTTTGCCAGAAGCCCACTGAGTGTTTTTAGAACAAGAACATACTGTCTAAATGAACAATGACTCCACATAGTATGTTCACAGAAGCCACTTGCCTACTGTTAAACAGGTTGGAACCCCAAATCTCCCCGTACCTGTAGCTCCCACTCTGGTGAATGGACCCTGATACATCTGGATTCCTGAGGGCATACTCTCCCCTTATGTTAGGAACCACCTAGGGAGGGGAAAGACCATAAACTTGGTTGGCTCTATAAGTAGTGTTTTACCTGGCTTGAGGGCTGGAATCTCAGTATCCTCTGGGTTCACAAGGCCGGCTCTCCACTGAGCTGCTTCCCCTACTACATTCAGGAGACTGTCCTTGCTTAAGGCTTTCTAGGTTCATGATGTGACGGCATAGACCCCAGAGACCAGAACTTCTCAAAGCATCTCAAGTCCTCAAACCCACAGGGGCAGCTCCTCATGCGGTGGCCCAGGATGGGATGAAATCAGTCTACTTAAATTCTAGGACATGCATTCCCTCTTTATTCACACTCCTAGGTCTTAGTATTCAGTGCCTGTCTAGCGGGAGACAACAGCTGGGATTCCTTCCTAGACTCTCTGCGTATCAACACCAAAAGTTAGTTTCCGCAGCATGAATTACTCAGGCCCTGGTGCCCAAATACTACCTGATTGGTCAGACTGTGGAATTACTGGGAGCAAGCAGGAAAAAATATGTGTGGAACAGCAGAGAATAATGCTAGGCCAAGCAGAGACACCGGCCTCCCAGCAACTGGAGGGTCTCCAAGATGGATTTGCCAACTGCCTATACTACTAACTTAGTATCTTACTATAGAATGCTATTTTATAATCTTGTATTTTAAGTCCTGATCTAAAGTGTCGTTCCTGTTGCCAGCTGCAGGAAATTAGTTTGGGAGATCTGAAAAGAAATGGGGCAGCACAAGACCAGAGGGTGGCAGCAGTGCACCCAAGTTTAGTGGGCAACGCCAGCCTGCAAGGGAGAGAAGGGCCTCTCAGCAGGAGCCTACTGGGAAGCTAAAGCTGAGGGTCACATTCCGAAGAGGAAGAGAGTTAAGGGAGTTGCTGTGAGGGAAGAGGTCAGAGGTCGGAGGTCAGAGGGGGAATTTTTCAGGTGACATCATTCAGCAGCCCTCAGCATAGCAGGGAGTCAGTCTCTGGGACTGAGGACTGACTACTTTTTCAACAGGAGCTTGGGTTGGGTCACATTTAATGGAGCGCACAAAGCAGACGGTTTCTAAATGGTTAATGTTTGTTCGAGTGACGGATTTAATGGCAGTTCAGTGTGTTAAAATTTTAGTTCACTGCTAGTGGGCCTTGGAGCTAGCAGGTATCACCGTGAGATAAAACAAAAACAAAACAAAAAATCACTGTAGGAGCCAATACACAGAGGTCATCTTTGACTCATTTGTATGACAATGCCTCCTTTCTAGGATGTTCACAGGGATGAAATATGAATACGTGCAAAGTGTTTACAACAGTAAGTGGTGAATAATAAGGATGCAATAAATGCGACAGTTCTTTCCTTGATACAACAAACTCTGCCTATAGGGACCCTATGAGCGACAGGTCGGAAGCAGGCACACACTAAAACTGAATGAAACGTCGCTGGTAGTTGTTAATAGTTATGGAAGAACAACTAACAGAGACATAAAACACGTGGTCCACTGTTAATGTTCAGTTTTTCTCGGCCTAAAGACCACGTAGTTCTGAGTATAGGTTTTGCAATCCATCTCCTAATATCAATCTATAGGTACCATTTTTGCCTGAAAAATTAGCTTAGTGATTTCTGTGGCTTTCATACTTGCCAAAAGGTCACTTTCTGCTCCTTTTTTAAAATAAAAGATTTTCACAAAAAAGGACACATTGTCCTAACAGGTGCTCTCTCCATACAGTAGTCAACTTAGCATAATATCTAGCATCACCCTGAGAAATAACCAGAACTCATCGTATCATTTACATTCAGCATAAAATCTCATGGTAAGACAAAAATTAAGTCCTAAGTATCAACAATATCTTCTTACTTGAAAAATTTGCTATTTGGAGTTTTAAAACATACATTCAGAAGGAGAATTTGTGAGAATTTAAAGAAAGCCTACATATAGTATCTGGTACAGGGTCTCACTACACAACTCAGACACCTAGTGATCCTCCTGTTTACACCCCCCGATGCTGGGATTACAGCCTGCGCCACTGCACCTGGTGTTGGTGGCTGGCTCAGCGTGCCAGGGGTGTGGGCCAATGCTGTTTGTGGTGCTGGACCTTGAGCCTGGTCCCTGTGCTTGACTGAGCAGGCGCCCAGTCCTCTGAGCAGTCCTGCTGGCCTGAAAGCTATTCTTAACACTCTGACTTTCCCATATTATAAATCAGTTATTGGACCTCTCATTGCTTTTGGGAATTAGCAGTTAGTCATACAACTGATAGCTCCTAGCACTGAAATGTTTCTCGTCTTATAGGCAATTACTATAATCTTTTGGATGATTTGTTTTAATGTGCCCCAAAAAATCCAACTCACATCTCCCAATTTCTTAACTGTTAGACTTTCTGTTCCTTTAGGCTTGCCTTGTTCAGTGGCTATGTTGGAAAAGTATAAATTTCCAGTAAAGCCTTGGCCTTAGTAGGTTCTCCGAAATGTTATGTGGTGCATGATGTAGCATGTGTATTTTTGTTGCAAGCATATTAACATTACTGTTTTCCATAGCTGTTCCCCTGGGCTGCTACCTGTGTCAGCAAAATGTTATCCCATTCAGTAACCCTTTCTTTAAGTTACTCATTTGCAAGTTGAGGCTCTTCATGGATATTTATGATAGTCAGAAGCTGAATCTCCCATCCTTATCTTGCAAGAAACCTGAGGAAAAACAGTGTTATGGATTCCATCTTAAGAATATGGGTTACAGAGAGTTACAGATAGAATCCAAAGCACTAGTTTTTACTCTTCAAAATGAACTGAAATGAAATAAAATAAAATAATATAAGGTGGAGCCTTCAGAGTGGGTATCACCAAGTTGTAGGAAGCTATCAGGTGTATTCACAAGATACCAGATTCTTTCACATCTCTTTTCCTTCGGTCTAGCAATACTGATGTCTCTTCTTCTTTTCTCTATCTGTACTGAGTGCTTAGCAGTGGGGGAGGTGGAAATGTTATCAGCTCTACTTTGCAGATGACCAAACTGAGGGTGGAACAGATTAGTCTGCTTTTGCTTGGTAGAGCCACTGCTTGGGACTATCCATACCTGACTCCCAACTCTGGGTTGGAAATTCCTATACGATGCATCTTATAAAGTCAAGCTCTCCCACGGCACGGAAATGCCGTCTTTTTCTGAAATGTTGCCCTAAGAGCTTCCAAGTGTTGTGTCCTATTAACACTCTGCTGGTACATTTTATTCAAAACAGCCCATCCAGCGGCCTGCTAGCCCTCCCCACTCTGGCGACAGGGTAAGAGTGGGTGGGTCAGGGAAAATGGGTCAGATGAGAACAAAGACTTATCTGGGGCACTGTCAGAAGAGTGTGAAGAAAACCACTTGGGTGCCCAAAGCCTTGAGTTTGAGATGCTTTAGCATAGATATAGACCTGACTGCTAGCTCTGGCTTGGAAATTCCTATGTGATGCCATTTCCTAAGTTCCAGCTCTTCCATGACACTGAATTGCTGTTTTCTCTGTTCTTAAATCTTGCCCTAAGTGCTGCCAAGTGTGGCTTCCTATTGACGCTCTCTGTTTTCCCACTGTTTTCAGAGAACTCTGCAGGACCTGGGCATGTAATGAATGCAGTGCAGTGAGAAGAATGTGGCTTCTGGATTGTCCCTGTCCCCGACTGGTGTGTTAGCCTCCACAATCTAACTCTTTCAAGCTTCACTTTCTTCATGTAAAAGGTGTCTAATTTTCAGAGCTAGGGCTGTTGTGACACATACCAGAACGTTTCACTCTCCTACCTTCCTCAGGCATTTTTACCCTATTTCTTGGAACATAGTCTAAGACAAAGCTACCCACTGCTCTGGGTCTAAATAGTAGACACCCACGATGCCTGGAATTTGTGTGTTGAAAATTGAAAATCTAACTCCCAAGGCAGTGACATTAGGAAGAAGGGCCTTTGGGGATGCGATGGGATTAGAGCTCTTGGGAAATGGATCCCAGGGAGCTCATTTGCCTCTTCCACCATGCGAGAACACAGCAAAACGTTACTATCCACGAACTCAAATGCCCTCTCATCCGACACCGAGTTTACTGGTGATTTAAGTTTCATTTTCCAGAAATCAGAAATAGAGAAAATAGACCACTGCTGTTTTTAAGTCATTAGGTCCTTGGCGCTTTGCTCCAGCAGCCTCCAGGCACTGGACGACATTCCTGTCATTTTGAGGTTGGAAGAGCGAGAGTGAAAAGCAAGCGAGGCAGGAAACGAGGGACGGCACATCTGAGAGTGTGCGCTGCTAGTTGGTCTTGGCCCTGAAGAAACCTGGAGGGACCTCAGGGAACCTATGGATCTCAGAACACTTTGTTCAGGACAAGACTGGTGAGCAGCTTACCTCTTGGATTCTTTACATTCTGTCGCTAGTTGAGCACAGTCTGTCATGTGAGCCTGCCCCGTACTGCTGGGAAGTGTGGAGTCCTCCTTCTGCTGCGACCCTGGAGAAGCTAAGAAGGAACGTGGACACCGCAAGTTGTGGGCTTATTCTCTTGTTGTCAGTCTATGGAGCAGCTCTCACCTTGGAAAAGAGAAATATCTAGGGACAACAGAGCCGGAAGTCAGGTGACAGCATGGGCACTGAGCTCATGAGCCCAGGAAACATGTGAGTCATCGTTGGGCTGTGCTGCCAGGGAAGTGGAGCACCTGGCCAGGCTTAGAGACCAGAGAGTGCGCGCGATGCAAACTGGGTGAAATACTCTGTGGTGAGGATTACCTACCGTAGGAATCATAGCGGAAGTAGGTTCTGACTTCTAACACTAAGAAGCAAACCTTCGCCATCGTTTCAACTGCTAGTGCGTGGACACTGCCTTCACTGCCTGATTTTTGTCTCATTGAGCTAGTGGAACCAAGAATCCTATTAGTTCTGAAAGCCATTTTGGTGAGGAGGAGGCAACAGGAGCTGGCAGGCCAGGGGTCACGCGCACCAGCAGCGTTAACACAAGGACATGCGTGTGCACAAGGGTGGCAAGATCTGTACTGTTCCCTAGTTTAATTTATTACTATATCTCAAGTTTGGCTCTTGTGCTCTTCAAAGAGATCATGTGAGCTACCTATGTAGTTAATATATACTTTTTAAATTTACGTTCAAATTAGCCCACATTCTTGAAGCTAAGAACTGTATAGACACAATGACAACTGGTGTGTGAGTATCAGAATATTATTTTTGAAATATTAGGCATTTTCTCCCATTTGCTTTATGCACTATTGAGTCACAGATGCCACTGTACACCTAGCTTCTCCAGGGTAGGATATGCTAGGATCAAAGTAAGTAGAAGATAAAAAGAATAAACAGCAGTGACCTTTGAGAGGTAACAACAAAATTCTAGCAGACAAATGGGGAGAGATTTCCCAAGAATGAGAAAGTTGAGTTCATCTTCTCTTTCATGTTTCAGGACATAAAACTTATTTCCCCAGGGTAGGGAAGGAAAGGAAATATGAGGAAACTTTAAACTACTTGAAAGTATGTTTCTTTCTCTCACAGAAAATGAGTATTCCACACTAACATTAATTTGAACTGTATAGGAGAAATAAAGAGTTATTTGTACCTGAGTGTGGGGCCTGAAATTTATTCACCTTACATGTGTGGTACAACAAACCGTACACAAAGTTCTATCAGATAGGAGGTAAAAATAGTGCTTAATGGTCGGCACTATTTTTACTTTACCTACACCTAATTGAAAATGAAGAAATGTGTGTTGTTAGAAATGTTGTTTAGTAGCAGAAGTAAAGCCAGACCTCACAGGTTGGTGCTGTGAGAGAGAGAGAGAGAGAGGGAGGGGGAGGGACCCTCCAGATAGCTCAAGCATCTCTTGTGGTCATTGCATTGTGCTCCGTACTTTCAACCAATAATGTGCTTGGTCAACAGAGAACAACAACCTCCTCTAAAGAGCTCGGCATCCTTTTATCTTGCGGTTCAGACCCGATACTCGATACTCGCAAGAGGCATCTGCAGCCAATGCTCCAGGGACACTGATCTGAAGTTAAGCATTAATGAAACCCTTCGAGTAAAGCTTCGAAAATTTTCTTAGGGAGCCATGTATTCTTGGAGGAGGTGCACAGTTGAAACCCGGTTGTACGAGGTTCCAGAAAATCTGTATGCTGAGCGGGAGGGAGAGGGTCCTGGTTTTATTTCTCACTGATGACTTTATATTCAAATACTCAGTGCGATTTATAATGAAGAAGGTCATGCAATGCATATTTTTAAATGTTTCACCAATAAAAAGGTTGTGCGTAGAAAGAGAAGAAAGAAAAGATGTCTAATTATAATTCTTGACTATAGTCAGAGGATATGCAGCATGTATTTTACTATTCCTTTACATCTGAAATGATGATTATGCCGAACGTTTTTAAGAGTATTTAATTGAAGTAAAGGGAGTTTGTGTGGAACTGTAGAGAACAGTCTTGAAATTCAGCATTACAAGATTTCTGAAACCTTTAAATTTCTGTTAGGAAGAAATATAATTTCTCTAAATCGGGATAGATGAATACTGTTAACTTCTACATACTGCTACTTACAGCATGCTATGTACTGTGTTAGAATTCCTACCAGTAAATTATCACCACAGTGCCCAAACTATATGTCAATCAGAACCTCTGTGTGCTCTAAGAGATAGATAGTATTAATGCAATTGTATAGGGGGGCAAATATCCAGTCTATGTTAGAAGAGATGGCAAAGCTAAGTAAGTCAGGTGTTCTGGACTCCAAAGCCAGTCTATTCTCTGATCATAGATACCTCAAGGACTAGAAAAGGGCTTCCCACAGCCAGCTGCCTTGTGACTATGAGGCCATAGGACAGTGTGCACGGACAGCTTGAGCTTGTCCCAGCAGCACTGCACTGCACTAAGCGTACTGACAGGAAGGGCTCATAGGAGAGTCGCAGAGCAGACTTCCTGGGCTCCGGAACAAACCTGTGCTGCTGGCAGTAAAGAATCACGCACACTGGAGAAACAGCCGGCTTGCTTCTGGCCAGAAAGTCTGGGATGCGCTGTGTGGCACAAACACCGAGGATTGTCTTAATCTGTACATGTTCTCAAAAAGAAAATGCTCAGTGTTTCTCCATGGCTTATGTGTCCTATAGGTTTCATTTTTGTAACAATATTTTGTGAATTAAGTATAGGATTTCTTACTCTTTCTCAGAGATCTTTTTTTAAACAAAATCATTAACTAGGGCTGGGCAGATAGCTCTGTAGAATAAGCACTTGCCTGGCAAGTGCTGGGTCCTGAGTTCAGTCCCCGGTACTGAAAAAAAAATCATTAATCTTGATTCTTATCAAATTTTTTCATCTATTAAAATGTTTTTTTAGTATCTTAATATTAAAAGTTTTAGTAAATTATGTTTCATCTTAAACCACAACCATGTTCCCTTGAGATTATTATTCTCTAGCCACTACAGTGGTTGATACATGGTGACAACTTGAGAAGTAGAAAGCTTAACTACAACCCATCCCCAATTCCCCTCCCTAGGGCATGGAGGGCCCACCCTAGAGTGACTCAGCACAAGAAGGATTCTAAAGGGAACCAAGGAATGTCGACGTCAGTGTGGAAGGAAGGGAGAGGCTGGCTCGCGGGCACAGCTGCTGCCCCTCCGCTTGCTCTTTGCTGTTTTCCAGCACGATGAACTCCTGCCCTCTTCTATGTGCCAGACTGCCTTGGAGCTAGCCAAGTACGGACTGAAACCTCTGCTGAATAAATAAACCTCAATCAATCAATCAATCAATCTTTCCTTCTTTAACTTGGGATGCTGTGTGTGTAGTCCCAACAAAGAGTGAAAAGTAGCCAAGAGAGTCACCAAGCATTATCTAATCTATATGTTATTTATCATGATTGAAGCCTTTGCTTTGAGTTCCTGTGTCACTCCTCTTGATGATAAACCACTATGTGCTGTCCTTTTAGACTTGGACCTCTCAGTTCTAAAACCCAGTCTGTTTTTCCTCTGCTTTGTGATTTGGAGCTGCTGCTGCTGACGGCGTGCTGAGAGTACCGCTGTTTTCTGCCTTGCCCTGTGGGTTATCATCTTCACTGCCAGGTGTTGCTAGCTGGGCGCCTGGCTACCTCCATAAACCTCTAGATGCTGACCTCTAGCCTTAATTAGGGACAGATTCTACTGTTTTGTTCTCTGGAATTATTATGATGGCATTAGAACATTTGTGTCAGGAGTGCATGTAAATACTCAGTATTTAACTGCCTGGATCAGAATGTTTTGGGTGGAGAGGTATGTGGAGCTATCAGTGTTCGGTCTGTAACGGTCACACCTCACGCTCGCTTGCTTCCTTGAGTGGGTGCCTTAGCCCATTTTCCATTTGTTTTTGTTCACTGTCCCCCAGGTTTCGATTAGTGGCCAGCTGGCTCCATTGCTTCTGGGCCTGTAGTTGTGCAGAGTGGCACGGTAGGGGGCATGTGCCAGGGCAGAGCTACTCCTCCTGTTGTAAGAAAGAGGCAGAGAGAGGACAAGCAGTGGTCGGGGACACATGTGCCTTTCAAAGCCATGTCCCTAGTGACCCCATTCCTCCAAGTAGGGGGTATGCCCTAAGGTGCCTGCCATTTCCTGCTGGTGCCACTGACCAAGCTTTCAACACGTGAGCCTCTGAGGGGCGCTGCAAGTCCAAACGATAGCAGTATTCAGACAGGAGACGCCCTTTCTGCCAATATTGATCCAGTACTTCACATTCGCTGGCGGGTTCTTATGTCTCCTCTGTGTCTTCTCAGTGTTTGCAGAGTTTACAGGGACACAGCAGCCCCTCACTTACTGCAGAGGCTGCCTTCCAGACACCCCCAGGACAAGGGAACATCAGAGGAGTAGCAACGCTGTATTTATTTTAGTAATTATAAATGGTTAAGGCTTTGTAAACCCTTCCCACTCTCTCATAAACCTTTCCCACACTTCAAAAAGCACTTCTAATGTTCTTCACCATTTTTAAAACTCATAAACCTACATAATTTTAACAACATATATGTACTGTATGGTACAGTATGTATTCATCCACCAAAGAAATACATGCTGTAAACTGTATTTTATTTTGATTTAATAATCTTTTAATAGGTTAGAATGAACATTTTAAATACATTTTATATGTTTAAAATTATTTTAGGCAAAAATCATTAAAACCATAAATATCACTCATATAAACACATATACAGTATTATACACTACTGCCAAATCCCATGATATAGTGAAAAATCTGCGATGGATAATTTAGATTACTATTTTTGAAAACCCATGAGGCAGTGAGTCTGTGAATGCTGAACTGAAAACTACTATAATGTCTTTTTCCATTAACGTATGCTGGCTATTTGCATCTTATTTTCTTTTAGGACACAAGCTAGGAAGGCGTGTTTGATGACAGGAAATGTTATACAGCCATATTAATTTTTGTGATGCCTAATTCTTTGGAGAAATGTAATCGAATTCTGTCCACAGTTGGAATTCAGGAGAACACCGATTATGTACCTTGTGGGTCTTTTAAGAAGTATAGATTGAAGGCAGAAAAAAGCAGGGCACAGAATATAGAAAAACAACAACAACAAAAAAACAACGTTGGAGTTTCCGGTAGATCACCTAAGACGAGAATGTTCAAGTTCATGAATCACTCAGGTCCCAGTAAGGACGCAATGTCAGTACTTTAGCTGGGCAGAGGCTCCAAGGAGTTACGGAAAAGACAACAGATGATTTAAAAAGTAGAGGGGAGGGCGCCGGGAGACAGCTCAGTGGAGTAAGCACTTGCAGGACAAGTTCAGCCCCTGGTACTGGGAACGATGGGCTATAACAATGGCGGCATCTGCCATCCTTAAGGTAGAGAGCCAAGTGAGTAAGGACAGAAACCTTAGAAAGATGCAGAAGGCGTCCTGCCAGGGTGAGACTCAAGACTGGACAGAAGAAGGCCTGTGCGTCCCAGAAGCCCTGCCTGCCACGCGGCGGATGAAGACGCTGGCTGGAGACGCCTGGGCGCGGCGGGGGCTCTCACTCCCGTTCTCTACGCTCACGTATGTCGGGCCTGCATCTTGGTTTGACTCTTCCCTTGCCACCTTTTGCCTCCTGACTCTTTAGTCCTGTACCGGTTCAACTTGTGCCGTCACACCTACTCTAGTGTACGCTCTTATGGTGATCAGGACTGCCATACATGCAACGCAAAGCTTGTTACGAGAGTCGGGAAATTAGTTGCCTTGCAAGGTCAAGGACCCAATACGGCATGCCACTCTGGCCTTGGAACCTCAGGTACACCATGGTAGTCCCCAAACCGAGCACGGTGGTGCGTGCCTGTGATCCCATTGCTGAGACAGGAAGATCACGATGAGCCTGAGCTGCATAATGAGACCCTGTACCAAATAAACAATTTTTTAAAATTCTTTTAAAAGAGCCATTGAGATAGCTCAGCAGACTAAGTGTCTGCTTAGACAAGCACAGGGACCTGTGCTCCATCCTGGCACCACATGCTGCACCAGCCCCGCCCCAGGGCTACTGATTCCAGGCCTGGTGGTGCACCCCTGTAATCCCAGTTTTGAGGAGGCTGAAAACAGGAGGATCACAATGGGGCTAAACTGCATAGTGAGACCTTACATCAAATAAGTAAATAAATAAATAAATTAAATAAACAACAACAGCAAAACTTGTACTCGTCATGAATGCTACTGGAGCTTTACATCTTGTCCAGTTTTCAACCATTCCTCAGAGACAGAAGGACATCAGATGGCCCAAATCAGTCTTGGTTGCTGTCTTTTACTGGAGATAAATTAACATCAACAACAACCAAAATCAGCCAAGTTGATGTGTGCTCTAAGTTGTGCTTCCAAGAAAAGGCGACTAGGCCTTGTACTAGAAAACCACCACTGTGTGTTAAAGCGTCTGAATCAAGGCCACTTGTATGCTCCAGGAAAATGTAGGAAAGAAAAGAGACAAGAAAAAGGGAGGAGATGTTATTCATAACCAGTTGGTTGAATATGTGATTTCAGGGACTCTTTCTCTAAAATATTTTATTTTAAATTGAGGAGATGCAAATAATGAAGATAAAAAGGATGTTAATAATTAATCTGAACCCCGTAATAACTTTGAGATGATGTTATTCTTACAGTAACAAAAGAAGTACCATTGTTTGAAATATGCGAATATTATGCCTGGAGTATGGAATAATAAAATGAAGAAAAAAGTCATAGAAGATAGAGAAAAAAAGGTTGAAAAGCTGAGTCCTATTAAAGATATGAAAACAGAGAATGAGATAGGCAGAGGGACTGGCATTCGCTGGAAAGAGTAAAAAAATTGGAAAACAAAAAAACAAATTAGCATCTGTGCAGGTGTATTTATCAGGGCGAAGCAGACAAGACTTATCAGGTTCTTCCGCCAGTTTACTGACATAATTATGATGTGTAGCTCCCACCGACAGCGGCTTCATTTCAGGAACCGTGGCATCACTCACCGTGCTACAGAGAAGCAGCGGAAGCTCCGAGGAGAGCACTCCTCAGCTCCTGGGGAGGACGTTAAAGAGCTTGGCCTAGTTATCATCGTGTTTTCACCTTTCATATAAGCAGCGGGTAAAGGAAAACCACAAGTGGCTTCAAATTCTGGCTGCTCCCACTGCAACACTGGCAGAAAGGCATACCGCTAAAAAGAAAGAATGCTCAAAAGTCGGAAAGGAAAACTTGCGGAAGACATGGGGTGGGTCGCAGTGTAGAGGGGGAAGGGCAGTGATAGGACAACTAGACGGTATCAAGGGAAACGCAGAGGAAGCCAAGCTTCGGCACGTGCAAAATAAGAGATCTTTCAGGGACTCTAGGGAATTGATCCAGGTTACAGCTGGAGTGTGATGTAGCATATCTAAGCTAAAATGTTCTTGGTAAAAAGGTCAGAACCAAAATCCAGGGCAAGAGACAGACAGTCCTCTGCAAGAAAAATGCCATAGATCAGAAGAAACTCAGCCATTCGTATTGGAGCCACATCTCCTTCAAACTCCCCTCCCCCACACAAGGTCAGAATGCGTTGCCCACGTGTGTCAGATTAACTGACACTCAGCTAACCACACGGAGCTGACCTGAGTCCGCGTGGCGCCGGCTGTGGATGGCTGACCTGAGGACTGTCGCCCATAGCACCACAGAACTGGAGTGGAGCTGGTGTGCTGCTGATCTTCCTGGAGAAGCTCGTCACTCTGCACTTCCTGGCAGGAGCACGGCAGTTCTCATCATCGGAAGAGCGCAGGTTCTTGCGGTCACAAGGCTGTGGCTACTTCCAAGGAGCGCTGGTCATTACCTTGGCCATCGCTTCCTGGCTCCAGTGCAGATCCTCCAACCTGTTAGCACAGATCCTATGCGGACTGGTGCAGACCTTCTAGCTTCCTCCACCGGCCACGATGCACACTTGCATGAAAGCTCCTCCTGGGCGTAGGCCGCCTACTGGAAAGGGCACTGCTGTGGGATCCAGGGCCTCAGCTGGCTCTTTGGGTCTCCAGTGTGCGGATAGATTCCTCATACTCTTCTGCATTTGCCAACTTGGGTGAACAGTATAAAACAGTCCTGTAAATTATGCGTCCTGTATTAAATCCATTGCCTTGGGTGCCCTGACTCCAGTGTGGAGCAGAGATGTAACAGGTAGAGTAGAACTGAAGGTTCATGGGCCTTTCCGAGTAAGGATGAGCTGAATTCCATCCTGGAATTTTCACTTTCTGGGAGAGGAGCACATGAAAGCCTATAAATGTCTAAATAAAAATAAAATATGTTGATTTAATATGTAGATTAAATACATAAAATATGAAGTGACAACAATGTATTTTGACTATTTAGAAGGAATTGATATTGTGTATTTGTGGAAATTTAGTGGCTATCAAGCATTTAATAAGTTGCCATAATGCTAAGGGGAAAATCTCCTTAACAGGACTATGACACCTACCAATCAGTTACTGAGGTGCTAATATTTATATGTCAGATTCAGACTTAAATACAGAGCAACGAGCAGGATTCCTCTCTGCTCGAGGTAGAAGTCAGACATGGTCAGGACAAAGAAACACGTCAGGCCTTGTAAGGAGATGCATCAGTTTTCTATTGCTGCTTTAACAAGTTACTGCGAACTTAGTGGCTTCCAAGTGAACTGGTTCGTTACCTTTCAGTTCAGAAGACTGAGACAGATCTCATGGGTTCAAATCAACGTTTTGGCAGGGCTCCAGCTTCCTCCAGCTGGCTGAGGGGACCATCTATTGCTTTGCCTTTTCTAATTTGTAGAGAGACTAGAAAATCGTGAATTGCTTAGCTTTTTGTCACCTCACCTCTCTGAAGCCGGTGGTGGCAGGGTGAGTATTTTTCAGGCTGTGTTGAGGGCACCAGCTGCTCTCTGCCTTCTGGTTCTAAGCAAAGGGCCCGGTGGGCTCTCCTCTTACCTTCTTCCCTGGCCAGGACGGATTTGGTGACTCAGGATAATGCCCTGTATCATAAGGTTAGGTGATCAGAGCCTCCACTTAATCTGCAACCTTCATTTCCCCTTGTCAAATAAAACCAAATATCTCTGGGCTTTGGAGATTGACAAGAACAACTTTAGGGATCATTGCTTGCAAGATAAGGATACAATAAAAGGATTTGGGCTGGCAAGTGCAGCGACCCGCTATGACCCTGCTGGCCCCAGAATCCCAGGCATATCATGCTGATCCTGAGATTGGGTGTGGTGGCACTCCTTTGTCACCCCAGCACTTCGGAAGCTGAGACAGAAGGATCACTGCAAGTCCAAGCTGCACAGCGGGACAATAAACAAAAATTAAAGAAAAGGTTTTTAAGTCTTAGTTTTATTTTCTAATTCCGAAAACTCTCAAATATGTAAATCATAAAAGCACATACCCTTATACCTACCTACCCATCAGACAGATTTTTGTAAGAGTCAACATTTCCGCATTTATTTGGGATCATTTTCAAGAAATAAAATATTACGGAAACACCTAAATGCTTCATGCCAATGCTATCCTTTTGCTATGTGAAGAAACACATCCTTTCTAGTAAGTTTTTGTTGCAGGAGGGGATAGGCTCAGCCTTGCCTTGCACAAACCAATTTCTGCTTAACTGTGTGGTATCAATTAGCAGTAAAGGGCAAAGTGGTGTTAGAGAAGTCGGAAAAGCTTCAGTGGCACAGAGAGGAGATGAAGAAGCTATGTTGAACCAGCAGTGATCAGAAATGTAACAGAGTGAAACCGAGCTCCGCTTTGCAAATCTGGAGGCTTGTGGAGTTTGACATGTATGTGGGTGACCTAGTCAACAGCATCCAGTCACTGCTCTATCTACCAGTTTCGAGCAGAATTACCATTTTACGTTAAGTTCTAACAGAGGGACGAGGGGGAGCACAGCGGGGCAGCCTTCTTAGGTCTCCAAAGGCAAAGGAGGAATTATCTCCCCCACTGACTGCAAATTTAGCACATTCAACTGAAACCCGTGCGCATTTGTCCCCTGGAGGACTGACTTTCCTAAGTCAGATGTTGCATTTTATTTATTAGCATTTTCCGCACATAGCATCGCATGCGGTCCGTAGTGATTTCCTAGAATGTATTTTATTGAGAGGTGAATACAGCATGTTCAGGGCTCAGCCCTGTGCAGCCACCGTTTTAAGAAGTGATTCCATGTTGGATATGCAATTAAAATAAAGTGAGAAATGAAATTCCCTGAGTGAGGAAATATTATGAAGAAGCAGGGACCAAGTAGCATTATTACTGTCTATTGGAGCCTCTGGAAGAAATGAACAAATGCCTTCGGTTTGTTTCACAAAGATGGCTTTAGCCTCTGGTGGCATTCGATAGGCTATCAGCATGCAAATTCTGTGTGCATTCGCAAGCAATGGGCGGGGCTTGATTCTTGATGATTCATAGTTTAGTACCTTTTTTTTTTTCAGTGTGGGAAATTGAACTTAGGACCTTGTGCTTGCCGGGCAGGCACTGTGCCACTGAGCTATATCCCCTGCCCTGCGTCCTAATGTTTACTATACAATTAGAGAAGATTGGAAGGTTGGAAGCCAGTGCAGAATTTGGACTCCGGAGAAATCAACATTTGGAATATAGCATGAATCCTGTAAGTAGGTTAAGTGGATTAAGCAGCTGTTTGTAAAATAAAATGAATATAATCATTGAATTAAATTCATCTGGCATGTAGTTATTTTCTCAAATACATTAAAAGCAGGTCAGGCCTAACTGAGGAGAAGTGAAACGTTTTCTGGGTCTCTATTTTCTGAAGCAGCAATGGCAGAATTGTTATTTGAAGGAAATGTTATCAAATCTCTACGCACCCTGGGGACTTTAGCTGCAGCAGGCAGAATTTTTCAGAGGAAAGTGAGAGCACGTTGGGGGCCGTTTCCTTTCCCCTTCTCTGCGTTTGGGATAGGGGAGCTTGTAGTCCTTGTGAATTCCAGCCCTTTAGTGGGAGAGGCTTCCGTCGCGCAAGGCTCCTGCAAGGGGCTGACGTGTGGTAGGGAACACACAGAGCCACTGGGAAGGAAAGTTCTCCGACGTTCCAAGCTCACCCACGTTGCGAGAGCCATAGCCACTGGTAAGTTGAGCCCAGAGCCTTCGCACTGAGCTATATCCTTAGTGCCATTTAATTTTTTTTTTTTTTTTTAAGTTTCAGAGAATGGAGCCCGCTAAGACACTAAGTATCCCAGGCTGGGTTTGAACTTGTGAATGTCTTCCTGCCTCCCCCTGTCTCGGCGTCCTAGAGGCTTAGGAATAAAAGTATGAGTCACCATACCCAGCTTCGAGAAACGTTTGATGGTTGAGTGGACTGCAGGAGTTGAGGATAGATTGTGCTGATTCTGGATTCTGAAATGATGTAAAAGGTTAGGGAATTTTAAAAATTAATTTAGTAAGTACACTTCAGTATAGGGAATTTGTACCTGGACGTACTATATCATTTGTTTTTCCTTTCTCCTCCCTTCTCTTTAAGACTAAAATATCAAAATGAGACTAATAGAGGGCTGAGTTAGTAATGGGGACGGAGTAGCTGTTACGAGCTAGATGAGCAAAGAGGCATCAGGAAAATTTGCTACTTCACTTTCATATGAGGGAAAATGACCTAGAAAACTCCGGGTCACAGAGGCAGCCACAGAGGCTCTGAGCCAGATTGACTAGGAAGAGACAAAAGTGTAATCTTTTTTTAAAATTTTTTTGTCTTTTTTGAGACAGGGTCTTGTCATGCAGTTCAGGCTGGCCTTGAGCTCACTTTTGTAGCCCAGGCTGGTCTTGAACTCACACTGAACCTCCTGTTTTAGCCTCCCAAGTGCTGAAATTATAGTTTCAAAATAGGGTAGTAGGATGGTTACACTAATTAATGCAATGCGTATTGTTGTATTCATAGTAGTTATCCAGAGGACAAGATGCAGACTTGATATCTAAACAATACTAGTACAAACTTTTATTCTCAATGAACTAAGAGAAAGTAGCTGTATATCTATATCTATTCTATTCTCATTCCCTCTCTCTCTGTCTCTCTCTCTCTGTGTATATAAGTCTATAGATATAGATATAGATATAGATATATAGATAGATATACTTTTTTTCTTTTTTTTCACAGCAAAATGATCCTTTATTTTTCCTTTTGTAAAGTTAATAACACATGACGCAGGTTGCCTAGCGACTACTAGCTGACCTTAACCAGACAGGTTGTTTATCTCAGGTCTTGTTTGCTTTAGGCTCTGAAGCCCAGTCCCACCTACACACATTTGATCAATTTCCTAGCTTTGAAATTCTTGATTATATTGTTCTAAGATTATGTTATGCCTGTGTTGTGAGGTCATTATTTCTTTTTCCGGTGCTGTGCCTCAGTGATTCGTCTTTCCAAATTTCCCAGAGAAGCTTATCTACCATAAACCAACAATCTGGAAATGGCCTGGTGTGGAAGATTAGGCTTGGGTGTGTCTCCAGCTGGAGATTTCTGACCCTGTGAGAGCCCAGCTTTGCCTAGAGCAGGTCGCCTGGCTCACAGTTCACTGTTTCCACATGGTGACTCCTCTTGCCTGACTTTACACAGCGCTGTCTCCTGTGTGATCTTCACAGGTTTTCGGGCCTCGGAGAGTCAGTCCATGTTCATCCATTTTGGCCAGCGAGGCTGAGAGAGTAACAGCTCCAGCTGGGGCATGAAGAATGCGTTCATGGCAAGCACAAGTTTGATGCCTGGTACAAAAAGAGGAGGGGGAAGGGGTGGTGGAGGGGAAGGTGGAGGAAGAGGAGTAGGAGGAGGAAGAAGAATGCTTTCCTTTCTTGTTTTAAGAGGGCTTAGATATTATGTTAGCGCTAGCATTTTAATCTGGAAATATTTTTTCCAACATTTGCACTGAAATCGCTAATTCACAGGACACATGCTTGTATGCTAATTAGAACCTGAGCTTTTCTCCTCCACAGGGCACATAACTTGGCCACCAATCACTCAGTCACTCAATGATTTGTCTACCCTCTCTCCAAATACTGATTTTATTATGTATTTATTTCTCATAAATATTTTAGTCTAACTGTGGACATCCATTTCCGTACCTTACATGTTTATATCTGTAGTTCTATCACCTGTTTTAATATGGCATAGGACAAGACTTCACAACTTTTCAATAATTTTTTTCAGACATTTTGTATGTCTCTTTTCTCATCTAAACTTCAGAATAGAAGCCGGGCTCCTGCCTGTAAACCCTAGCACTTGGGAGGCTGAGGCAGGAGGATGGTGTGAGTTCAAGATCAGACTGCAATATAAAAAGTGAGTTCAAGGCCAGCCTGAACTGCTTAGTGAGACCCTGTCTCAAAAGACAAAACAAACAAACAAACAAACAAATAAATAAAAATAAATAGACTTTAGAATAATCTGCCACTAAAAAAGCTATTTCAGGAATTTTTTTTTTTCTTTTTTTTTTTTTGTAATGTCTTTGGTTGTTGCGGGATCTCACTACGCTGCTCAGATTCACGGCGATCCTACTGCTTTCAGCCTCCCCACTGCTGGGATCACAGGCATATACCACCATGCCCAGACTCTGTGACTAGTTAGTTCACCATGCACTGGGGGCACAGCTAGCAAGGCATGTGGTGCAGGGGTTGAAACTACAGTTCCGGTGCTTGCTTAAATTTACATAAGCAGGCACTTTAGTTTGCTTAGCTATCTCGCTGGCCCTGTTTAAATGAATTTTAAGATAATGAACAGCTACTTTGAGAGTCCTTACTCTCACAAAATTGAAGACACAGAAGTAATGGATGGATTCCTAGAAAGTATAAATCACCAAATCTGAATCAAGAAGATATAAGAACCCTCAACAACCCAATAACAGTCAATGAAATACAAAATGTAGTAAAAAGCCTACCCACAAAAAAAGTCCAGGACCTGATGGATTCACCACTGAATTCTACAAGAAATTTATAGAAGACATAAGCCCAATACTCCTCAAATTCTTCAATGCAATTGATAAGAAAACAACTCTCCCAAAATCACTGAGAAAGAGAGCTACAGGCCAATTCTCTCATGAACACAGATGAAAAAATTCTCAATAAACTCCTTGCTACTAGAATACAACAAATTATCAAGAAGATTATACACCATGACGAGGTAAGATTCATCCAGGTATGCAAGGATGGTTCAATACATGCAAATCTATAAATGTAATACACTATATTAATAGAACCAAAGCTAAAAATCACACGATCATCTCAATTTACGCAGAAAAGGCTTTTGACAAAGTCCAACACTCATTCATGTTCAAAGTCCTGCAGAAACTTGGAATAGAGGGTCTCTATCTCAGTCTGATAAAAGCTATCTATAACAATCCAATAGCTAACATAATTCTCAATGGGGAAAAACTGAAGCCTATTACTCTGAAATCTAGTACAAGACAAGGATGTCCTCTACACCACTCCTATTTAATATAGTTCTGGAATCATTACCTATAGCCATTAGACAAGAGAAAGAAATAAAAGGATTAAAAATAGGCACAGAAGAAATGAAATTATCATTATTTGCAGATGACATGATAATTTATTTGAAAGACCCCAAAAACCTCCACCAACAAGCTACTAGAATTAAGACACAAATTCAGTACCAAAGCAAGTTACAAAGTCAACACACAAAAGTCAGTGGCATTCCTCTATACAGATAACAAACACACTGAGAAGGAAATTAGAGCAACAATACCTTTTACAAGACCACTGAAGCAAATGAAACACTTAGGAATTAACCTAACTAAAGAAGTAAAAGAGCTTTTCAATGGAAACTATATAACTCTGAAAAAAGAGCTCCTAGAGGATTTCAGAAAATGGGAAGATATTCCCTGTTCCTGGATAGGAAGAACCAACATTGTGAAGATGGCCATACTCCCTAAACTTTTATACAGATTTAATGCAGTTTCTATCAAAATACCAACAAGATACCTCACAAAACTGGGGAAGTCATTCCTAAAGTTTATTTGCAACCCAAAAGACCCAGAATAGCAAAGACAATCCTGGGCAACAAAGGTAAGGCAGGGGGCATTACAATTCCTGACTTAAAATTATACTACAAAGCTACAGTAATAAAATCAGTATGGTATTGGCAAAAAAAAAAAAATAGACCTAAGGATCAATGGAATAGATTAGAAGATGCAGAACCAAATACAAACACACTCAGCCATGTTATTTTTGACAAAGGGACCAAATTTATTTATTGGAAGAAAGACAGCCTCCTTAATAAATGGTGCTGGAAAAATTGATTCTACATGCTAAAAACTAGAACTTGATGCAGGTCTGTCACCATGAACTAAGCTAAAGTCAAAAAGGATTAAAGATCTAAATATTAAAAGAGAAACATTAAATCTCCTGGAAGAGAAAGTGGGAGAAAATATTGAAAACATCGGGGTAAGCAAAAAGTTCATGGACAAAAATCAAAATGCATGTTTGACACTTCAAAGAATCAACAACTAGGACCTCCTGTGGCTAAGAATTTTTTGCACCTCAAAAGAAATTACTAACAGAGTTAAAAGGCAACCCACAAATTTTGACAAGATTTTAACTAATAATTATTCGGACAAAGGTCTTCTTTCTAAAATTTATAAAAAACTAAAAACCATTAGGACCTCAAAATTCAAAGACCTAATCCAGAAATGGGCATCTGAGATGAACACACACTTCTTAGAGAAAGAAATTCAACAAGCTTACAAATACATGAAGAAATGCTCCACATCACTAGCCATTCAAGAAATGCAAATTAAAACAACACTCAGATATCATCTCACCCCAGAGAGAATGGCTATCATAAAGAAATCAACCAGCAACAAATGCTAGAGAAGTTGTCAGGGAAAAGGAACCCTTCTCCACTGCTGATGGGAATGCAGACTGGTGCAACCATTATGGAAAGCAGTGTGGAGGATCCTTAAAAAACTAGCGCTGCAAATCCCATTCAATCCAGCTATGCCCTCTACTGGGAATTTTCCCAGAAGAACTGAAAAACATCACACCATAGTGATATCTGTGCAACTATGTTTATAGCAGCCCAATTTGTAATAGCCAAATCTTGAAAACAACCAAAATGCCCATCATTTGAAAAATGTTTGAAAAAGATGTGGTATTTTTATACAATGGACCATTGCTCAGCTATAAAGAATGATAAATTAGAAGATTCCATATATAAATGGATGTATCTTGAACATATACTCATAAGTGAAATAAACCAGACCTACATGTGTAAATATCATACAGTCTCCCTAGTGTAAGAACTCAAAATAAGAACTAAAAATGGAAAGACATAACACAGCTGAATGGGAATCAAAGACTTAAGGGTTAAACAGCAAAGTGACTGGAAGCAGAAAAGAGAGGAAACATAGCAGGAGCAAAACTATGCACTTACATGCATAGGATGAATTAGACTGGTCCTAAGAAACCTCAGAATGTTTTGGACGCTGAGGATAGCAATATATAACACTAAAACTATGTTTGGAATGCCTGTCATTCTGGCCTTTTAGATGTGTGCTGATTCCAACGTAATTTCAGTTACTGTTATATGCTCTTTCATGTAAATGGTTGGTTTTCAAGAAAACAAAAAAGGGTATTAAATGAGAGTAAGAGACTAGGAAAAATGCCAAAGGATGGACAGGCTAAAATTTGGTGCATGCTTATGTTTCTAAATATCAGTGTACAAATGTGTAACTGCTTTTATCACATTGTATAGGGATTTATCAGAATATCAATGATTGATGGAAAATACCAATTCCAAGTTAAGTCTAAAATGTTTGATGTTCAGGAAGACCATGATATTAGGCTTAAGCATCTATGTTTTAGAGTAATAGTATCACTAATCTTTTCTTCTGGAGGGCTAAGTATATAAGTTTACAGACGAAAAATTAGAGAAAAAGAAGGTCTACAAGGATATCCAATATTTTGGCCCTAGCCCTTCAAGGTCAGTGAGGACTCAGGACAGAACAGAACCTGTGCTGTAACATCCTATAACTCAGTAGTTTCCCAAATTTTCTGTTCATGGAGATTAAGGGATCACAGAGGAAAAGCACTGAAGGTATATAGTGTGCCTATGGAGAGTCACCTAGAGAGAAAACATTCTCTCGGGCTTTCACAGAGAGCAAACTGGTCAAGCAATGGCCGTGACTCATCCAGACGGCTGACACTGACAACAGTTCTACAAAGCACTGTCCATGATTCCAAAGTCAATCCTGAAGGGATTTGACTGACCTTGAGAGATACAAAAACTACATGTTTTGTTATACAGACCTTGCTACAACTTGCCCTTAACCACCCAGCAAAAAGGTTAAACATGACACGTAAAATGTAAAGGTAGTTGAGTATGCTGAGCTGTAAAAAGCTCTAATTAACAGCTTCCAACACTGCCAGTTTCATCAGTAACCCAATACAATTATGGAACATTTGACTATGTATACAACTACGTTCTCTTAGATGAAAGAGAAGAAATCTATTGTACTAATAATCATAATTTATCATGTCTACACACTGTGCTCTGTATAACTACAATGAGGACAACAATATACATTGTGTAAATGATAAAAATGAATTTTTATTGGAATTGGTAACATTTAGAGAATTAAACTTCCAAATGAAGAGCATGAAATGCTGAAAAATATATATCTATTGCTGTGGTTTGTCTCTAGTTGTCCCCTCAAAGCCTCCGATAGCCATGGGGTGGGGACTTCCAGAGTTCGTCATTAACCCAGAATCCACTGGGCTTATGGGTGATCCAAGGCTGGAATTATGGGTCTTAGTACTGCTGGGATTATGGGTGGGAGTGCTGCACCCAACCCGGGGCTGATAGCCTGAGTGTAGTATAAGAGAGACAGATAGACAGACTCTCTCTGTTGCCGGTGTTGCTGTTCCACTGCCATGCACGGCCGCCCTCTGCCAGGTGCTGCTCTGCCTTGGAGCCAGCTGAGTATGGACTGAAACCTCCAGTAGCTGTGAGCTAAATATACCATTCCTTCCTTCATTTTGGGTGTCAGGTATTTGTCCCAGCAAGAATATGTATAATTTCCCATAGACAAGACATTATCATGTTCCAGGAATTTTGCTAGCTGCTGTTGTTTTTGCTACTGTGAGCATAGGATTTGGGCTTATGTTATTGCCCAAATTATTGGTTACCAGTTCAGTATATTCTATCATCTTTCTAATAGTTTTACAGTTCAGAATGTGGATGTTAAGTGTGCTATTTATCTTCAGTTAATAATGTTTTGGACACATTATTTTTATTGGCTAATTCTTACAAAGTGACTTTGCTTTCCTTTGTTTTTTTGTGTGTATTTAGTACAGGATCTACAGGGTCTCCCTACACAGATCAGACTCATACTGATCTTCCTGTTTTGAGCCTCTCAAGCGCTGGGCTTCCAGGTGCACACCACCAAGTCAGGCCGGAATCTGCGGCTCAGCGTGCCTCGGGGGCAGGGCCGGGAAGGCACTCTGGGGACAGAAACGAAGTGCCTTTCAATGCACACTGTTAGGAGCAGAGGCCTTTCTGTTTTTTCCAAGTTTAATGTGATACCTTCAGGGCTTTCATCTTTTGCTTTGAAAAACTTACTTCGCTCTGCAAAGGAAGTATGAATTATTATAGTGGCCATCAATGGCAACAGGCCAACCAGCAGACGCTTTAAACTGAGAAAAGCTGTCATCTCAAGGGACATGGGAGCGACAGAGTCCTAGATCATTTGGTGACCCCACTCTGCCAAGGTCTGTCTTTTTCTTCCACCAGCCTCAGTGTTTTGGAAGTGTCATGTTTCCTAGGGACAAAGTGTCCCTTATAACTTTTAAGTATCATGTATAAGCCCACGCGTGACTAGTGATAGGCAAATGTGGGCTTCCCTCCACTCGTCATTTTTGCAGTGAGTGAGACAATCTCTCCTTACATCCTTCCAGCAGACTTTTCTCCACTTCTTATTGGCTGCGTTACTGTTGCACGTTCACTTACAAACTCAGGCAGAGGAAAGCAAAAATGAGACCGTTCCTACCAGGCATAAAGCCTCCCCGTGGAAAGCAAAGGTGTGGCCACGCCCTCTGAGCACAGGGCAGGGTGCGGGGCTTGACCAAAGTAGACTGCAGAAGGGGCGCGGAAGCGCTCTCGGGGCAGATGGCGGCCACGTCCAAGTTCCTTCTCTGTTTTTCTCCAGGATTTATCAGTGGGCACCACTGGTTATTTTCAAGTCTTTTGGCAAAATCCAAGTCTGTTATATCATATTTTGCCTTTAATCTTTCATTGCCTACTGATCAATTTTTTTAAAATAAAAATCCATCTTTGAACTCATTATTTTTTCTTTTTGTATTTAGCACAGGGTCTACAGGTGAACTAATTTTTTGCATAATCCAATTTGATGGCTGTAGATAACTTTAAAAACATATCTGGATTATATTTGTAGTAATGTTGGCAGTTACTGTTAATATTTATAATTTTTCAGTAAACCTGTACATATCGTACCTAAAATAATTCTGTTATAACTGTGGTATGTCTGTGTGAGGATTTAGAATCAGAGTTACGGAGTTTTTGTAAAGAGGATTAGAAATATTTCTATTCGCCTCCCCATATGGTTGAATTTAAAAGCTTTGGAATTATCTCTTTTTGGAAGGCTCAGAATAATTCAACTGTGAAATAATCTGGGCTTAGTCTTTCTTTGGATGGGTGGGTTTTTGACAACTTTTTCAACTTCCATGGTTATTGGTCTACATATTGTGTATTACAACACGTGTTTTTATTGAAAACAATTTACTCTATTAAAGTATTAATCAAAAATCTCAAGCAAGAAAGCAACGTTTCAAACAATGAGTTCAGGAAGGTTAGTTATACTTTCCAAATGTTTGTTTTTGGCGGCCCCGTTTGCCGCGAATCGCCACTTCTCCGTGTGCGGCTGTGCTGGAGTTGCTGGTAACCAGGGCAGCGGAGCAGGGAATGCAGCGGAAAAGGCATTTCTAAGCTTGTCCGTCGGTTTCTGGACCCAGCCTTCCGCCCCGCTCGCCTAGGAGAATGAGGACCGGCTTCGCCTCCTGGCGCTGGGGGCAGGATCTGAGCCTTCTGCCCATCCCTCGGGGCAAAGAAGAGGTGAAGTGTGGAAGCCACTTGACTCTGAGGGGTGTGGGTGGGGGCGGCGATCTACCTTTTAAAATTCCATTTTGCAGTGCCAGCTACTCTTAGACTAAAAGCACCGTAGAGACATTGACCACAGTTCTACTTTGAATTTTGTTATTTTTTTTTTCCCCTTTGCCTCAGCTGGCCCTTACTGAATATCTGTGACCGAGAACCTTGAAAAGAGTTATCAATAACCTGCACCCACCTCTCTGCGGTGCTTGGAAGATTAATCCTCTAAAAATTCTAAATTAAAATTGTAATTAAAAGCACATATGTGAGCTAATGAGATTGGAGATCAAAATCCCAATTTAGCTTATTCACTAAGTTTTTGCTTCAAAACTAGCTAAGTTTTTTTCTTAAGAAAATCCCCACAGTACGGATTTTCACATCTTTATTAATATGCACTGAGCAATTTGAATGAAAATACTAAGCAAATATTATCCTGAATTATGAATAGATTCACCTTCACCTTGTTTGTTGTAATGTGTAGAATAGAATAAGAAATTAACACACACACACATGCAGTGGAAGTCTGCAGTTGTCTCTGGCTGATCCTGAGCTTCTTTCTCTATGTCGGCTGGGGAAACCCCTCAGGTTTCCATGTTCACAGTCGGCCTTGGTTACCTGCACTTCATGACAAACGGCCGCCCTTGTTCAGAAGTTTAGCTCTTACGTAAGGAGGGTTTGACTCTGCCTACTTCTAAGGCAATTCAAACAAGCATGTACAATTAAAGCCTTTGGAAAAGCAAGCATTCTTAAAAACTGGGAATACGAATTTGGCAGGAATTTTATTTTTATATTCTATTTATTTGTTTTAACTTTTATTTATTTATTTGTTTGTTTGTTTATTTATTTTGGATGGCTGGGCCCACCCTGAGGGTAGGGCTGGCATCGCATGTGGTGCAGGGGATCAAACTGTGGTCCCCTAGGGCTGCCTAAGGTTGCCTAAGCAGGTGCTTCAGACCACTGACCTATCTTGCCAGCTCACCAATTACATTTTTAAAGCTGAATTTTAAAACTGAACCTCCACAGTGCTATGATTATATATGCGTGCCACCAGGCCCGGGTGCTGCACGGATTTTAAAAAAAAATGATAAAAACAGCAGTTAGAACATTTCTATGATTTAAACCACGTATTTGTGTCCATTGTGCCTGTGCTTTCACGGACCCTACATGCATGCAAACTGAGGAATCGGCTGAGTCTCGAACCTGGATATTTGGAAGGGACTTCCCTTCCCTTGCTGTAGTCTCAATCAAATCATGCTTTGGCCGCCCTGCAGAGGTGGCAGTGTGACTTATCTGATTAGTGAGATGAAAAAAGAGACAGATTTAGTGTCTTCTGTATGTCACTAAACCGCAGACAGAATTTAAAAGGAAGAAGGACGTTGATTTTCCCCGCTACCGAATGCTGGTTGCTGTCGGTGAGCACG
Source organism: Myocastor coypus (assembly GCA_004027025.1). Lineage (NCBI taxonomy): Eukaryota > Metazoa > Chordata > Mammalia > Rodentia > Myocastoridae > Myocastor > Myocastor coypus. The sequence goes on along the minus strand of PVJA010000035.1, from coordinate 219,795 downwards.
GTTCCCTGTGTCATGCACACCGGGCAGTGCTGGGCTGTGTTGGCTCAGGAAGAAGACACCCTGCTCCTGGGCACAGAGCAGACATTCCACTGTGGCCGCCAAGCTCCCTCATGCTGTCTGCGGTGAGCAGCCGAGGAGGGGGTCTGTGTTCCCCGGGACCCAGACGACCTGGGAAGCATTATTTGAAAGAGACCTTTGGACATTCTAACTACAAAAACAAATTAAAGGCAAAGTCCTATTGCAAGCTGGAAGAAGAAGTCAGGTACAATTCAAAAGGCAACAGGAGAGGCAGCTAGCAGATTTGGGGAAATGAACTAGGAGATCAGATGAGCTTAGCCTGCTCAGAAACAAAATCTAATGCTGACTTTTTTTTTTCCTTTTTTGTTTGGTACTGAGGATTGAACTGAAGACCTTGCAGATGTGTATGCTGCTGAGCTATCTCCCTGGCCCTCAGAAGCTAAGTCCGAACTTGAGTCTTAGGGCATAATATTTTCTTTATGCAGAACTTGAAATGTTTGCCAGAACAGCAGACATCCTGGAAGAAACATGGGCCTTGTTAAGAAGTAGCTTCTTTCCAGGCTCAGTGTCCCTCGTATCCCTGAGTAAATCCTGCATTTGGTCCTTTTGTATGTCCCATGCTACTCAGTATTACTGAAGCAGGTGCATGCATACTGACCTTAGACTAGCTTTTTGATCCTATTATGGAGAGAGACACTGTTAGTTGACATCTACATGTTGTGAAGAACGCAGTACCGAATTATGTCCCGTGGAGAACACAGATATAAAACCTGCTCCCAACTTTCTTGGACACAACAGCAACTAAAAAGTCAGGATTGGTATTGATTTGACCGTATCAGTGATAAAATCAATTTGTTTTTGTAATATTTAAGAGAAGAAGGAGATTTACTTCTCTAAAGAGGATCAACTCCCAGAATCATTGATCATTGCACCACAAGGAAGTACGCTTCCTAAGCTTGTTTGCCCCCGTAGTGACACTTCTGTGCTGTCTCTTCACCTGTGGAGCATGATCTCACTTTAACTATTGCAGCGGTATACAACTGTCTCCAGAAGCTATAACAGTGAGCACACAGTGGCAAGTGTTGGGGACCGTCTGTACCCCCGCCATCATCTTTATGAAGGACTTGCGCTGCCCTTCGTAGGTGTGAGCAGTGACATTTGGCTGTCACTTGTGCCTCTCCTTCAGAGTGGCTGGCACCCTGGCCCCATGTCCCTGAAGCAATCCAGGTCAGAAGGGGTCATGCGCAGCACAAACCACTGTTCTTGCTGTCCTCTGTCCTGCCTTCGCCTGGGGCTGGAGTTCGCTTTCTGCTTCTTGGGACACCAGATGAGCAGACCCTATTTTTAGTAAAGAAGTGAAAGCTCTCCTGTTTCTGACCGGTCCCACTGGCTACTAGGTAGAGAATCCTGTCACCTGGGTTTCAAGGACTTAAGGTTTAGGAGGGAGAGAGGAGGCCTCACATGCTTCCTGGTTGAGCTTTTGTCAGTAACAAATATCTGTAAAGTGGTGTGGACATGGCTTGGTTCCTGGCCTGGTCTCCTAGTTAGCATCCAGATGGCAGCGGGGAGGGAGGGATTCGCACTGCCCCAGGGGGGCTTTTAGAAAGGAGGGGGAGGAGAGCTGCGGGGTGGTGACACACTCGCACGAATGTGCTGAAGTGCCAGGAAGCCACTCTTCTACATACCATGTGCTGATTAAAAAATAAATGCCTTACGAATCTCCTGCAAACAGGATGAAATAAGTTTTAGTCCTGATTTTCCTCTTTTGTCTGTGAGATTTCAGACAGCTCACCTAAATTGTTCAGGCATGATTTCCCTGCTTACAAAATGGTATGGGCAGGTGAAAGTGCTCAGCCCGCTTGGCTGGGCAAACCCGAGTTCCTGGGGGCTTTCCACGGGGGTCGCTCCTCCAGCCTCCTCCTGACCACCGCTGTCTCTCCGCTTTCCCTTCGCATTCCAGATGAGCACTTAGGAAAAGTGAGCGGTCTCTGAGCGCACCTGAAGGGAGGAACCGATCATGGAACGGGGCTATTATCACAACAGATGAAATCCCATATGTGGGTACAGTTTTATCCTCAACGGATATTAAGAAGACACCACAACAGTCATTGGCAGCACTTAATTTTTAACTAGACGCAAACGTTTAAGAAGTCTTTTTTTTTTTAAATTTCTTTTTGGTTAACATAAACATTCTTTCCTTTGCAAATGCAATTACATCTATCACTTTGGAATTGAAAACATAAAATTAATTCTCTTTTATGTTCTTTTCCCCATTCTATTTGTTTTTATTTTCTTTTTAAAATATATTTGGTCCAAGGTCTCACTGTGCAGCTTAGACTCACAGTGTTCCTCCTGTTTTCAGCCTCCCCGGTGCTGGGATTACAGGCGTGCACCACCACGCCTCCTCTGGGTGGTCAGCTCGGTGCACTCCGGGGGTGAGGCATACAGCATACGGTGCTGGGGATCAAGCCCTAGTCCCTGCGCTTGCCTAGGTGGGTGCTTGCTCTGCTGAGCTATCTCACTGACCCTCCCACAGCCTAGTCCTGCTTTCCATTTGAACTTTATATGTATATGTTATATATATATATATACATACTTTCACCTGTATATATACATATGTATTCACCTGTATATATACATATATATACACTTTCACCTGCTAATACCATATTGCAAGCAAGGAAATAAAGCCTAAACAATTGAGGTGAATTGTCTAAAATCTCACAGACAGAAGAGGAAAACCAGGACTAACATTTCATCATGTTTGCAGGAGATTCGTGAGGCCTTCATTTTTTAATGACCACATACTGTGCAGAATAGTGGGTTCCTGACACTTCAGCATATTCTCGCACAGTATATAAATATATATAATATGCATATATACATATGTATACGTGTAGTTTTTTGAGGCAGCTCCACACTGGTTTTCATAGCGTTGCAGCAGCCTACAGGCCCAGCAACAGTGGACAAGGGGCCCTTCCGCCCCACCACCCCACTAGTACTTGTTATTGGTTAATTTTGAGATAATAGCCGTTATTTCTGGGGTGAGATAAATTCTCAGTGTTGCTGTAATTTGCCTCTCTCAAGCGATCAGTGATGTGGAACATTTTTCATATATTTATTTGCCATTTCTCTTTTTTCACCTGAGAAGTGTTCATCCATGTTAGATGTGCAATTCTGGACGTGGTCTGTAAACTTGGGAAGTGTCTGATTTTTTTTTTTTTTTTTTTTGAGTTCTTCATATAGTTCTTTGTCTAAGAAATAGCTAACAAAGCTTTTTCCCCCATTCTGTGAGTTGCCTCTTTATATGCTATTGGTGGTTTTATTTTTTACTATGATAAAAAGTTTGGATGAGATCTGGCTTGTTGGTTCTTTATAATATTTCCTGTGTGCTTATTTTTTTTTCCATGAAGTATTTACCTATACAAGTTCTGGCTAATCTATCCTTCCAACATATTTAGTGTAAAACGTACAATTTACAACTAGGTATTAATTTCATGAAGAGAGGCAAGGTTTAAGTTGTTTTCTTCTTTTTAAGCAAATGACTAAGAAACCATCACAATTTTGCTCTCACAGTACACATATTTACTTGTGATGGTTTTTTTTTTAGTATTCCTATTTGCCTAAAAAAATCTGTTTGCAAATTTCTACGTATTAAAACCTATATAGAACTGATGTATAAGGTCATGCCTAGATTCAAATCTTGACTTTCACTTTGCTCTGGGTGTTTGGAAAAGTTAGTTAACTCCTCAGAGACCAGAGTCTCCTGCACATTATCGAAACTATAGTAATTACTTTGCCAAAAGAGTTAAATTAAGGGAATGAATGGTGTATTTAAAGTAGTCAAAAGAGTTACGGATCAAAAAGAACAGACCCACATCTACTCCTACATTAATTATTCATTCTACAATTATGCAGCAGGCAAGTACTATTTGTGTAGCAGTTATTATGCCAGTAGCTAGGAATATGAAATTACAACATTTCCTTCAGAATCTCACCATTTACATTATTGAACAAGAAGAGTAAGCTAGGGTACGATCCTGGATATACAGGGCAAAGCTTTTCAGAGGATCTAGTGAATGAGTGTGGGTGGAGTCAGCAGAGAAAGGTAGTGGGGTTGCCAGGCGTAAAGGAAGCAGGCTGCACACAAGTGAGACAGTGAGAAAGAGCCTTTCTTCCGTAGAGAAGACGGCAGAAATTTCGGCATTACTAAAGCATAAAGAAATTATAACTAAATACTAATGGAGATGTGAGTAGGCAAAACGTCATGAAGGAGTTAAAAAAAATCCTACTATGGGCTTCGACTTTATCCTAAAAGAAAAACAATGATGAGTTTATTTTTCTTTCTCAAAACAGGGCTTCCCTGTGCAGCTCAGGCTGGGTCCAGCTCACTTTGGTACCGGGGACCAGACTGACCGCCTTGCGCTTCCCGGGGCTGTGCAGCCTCAGTTCTCACCCTTTTGAAGTCATTTTTAAGCCCAAGCTGGCCTCAAATTTACAGCAGTCCTCCTGCCTTAGCCTCCTAAGTTCTGGGAGTTGTCTCGGTTTCTCTTCTCCCATCGCTGGGACAAATGTCTGGCACCCGAAGTGAAGGAAGGGAAGGTTTATTTAACTCACAGTTACTGGAGTTTCAGTCCACATATTCATCCGGCTCCAAGGCAGAGGGCCGCAGGGCCAGGAGTAGCAGTTCGTGGTGATGGAACAACATCACAGGGGCAACAGAAAGGAAGCCTGCGTCTCTCTCTCATGTTACATGGTTCCAGGCTGGGTGGAGAACTCACATCCATAGTCCCGGAAGTATGCAGACCCATAATCCCAGCCTCGGATCACCCATAATCCCAGTGGAACATGAGTTAATCTCAAATCTGAAACTCCCTGCCCCATGACTGCATGAGGATTTGGGGGGACAATTAGACGCAAACCATTACATTCTGCCCCTGGACTCCTGAAGTCTCATGCACATCCCTTTGTGTAAAAGACATTTTAGTCCATCTCTAAGAGTTGTCAAATTCCCAACAATTTCAACACTGCTGAAAAGTCCAAGTCCCAAGTCTCCTCCAAGATCCAAGGCAAACTCTTAGCTGTGAGCCCCTGTATGAAAGAAATCCAACATTTAAAGACACAAGATAAACATTACCATCTCCCAAATTACAAACAACAGGAGAATATAAAACACTGGTACCAACACAAAACCCAAAAGCCAGGACAAACATTAAATCCCATAATTCCATCTAGAACATCCGAAGCAGACTTTTCTGAGTTATGAGCTCCAAAGGCCTTACACGGCTCTAGCCCCTAAGGCACTCTTGGGACTGGGCATGGTGGGCATGCCTGTAATCCCAGGTTTGTGAGGCTGAAAACAGGAGGATCACTATGAGTCCAATCTGCGTAGTGAGACCCTGCAGATCTTGTATAGATATAAAAAAAAATCCACCAGCAATCCCCCCTACAATTCTCCCTTCTCACCTAGAGTAGCTGCTGCCCGTTGCCTCTATCGTCCTCTTCAAACGCATTGTTTTCCTTACTCCGAAATTTTCTTTCGCACTTTACCCAGGGGCGGGGCTTGCTATGCAACCTGGGGTCTAACTGGTTATCTTTTTTTTTTTTTTTTTTGCGGGACTGGGGTTCAAATTCAGGGCCTTACACTTGCCAGGCAGGCACTTATGCCAAGGAGCCATCTCCCCGGGCCCCCCGGTGGGTTTTTTTTTTTTTTTTTTTCCATCTGTAGCTCCTTTCACGGAGATCTTTGTCTTACATAAGCTCTTGAAATCTGATTGGTTCTCTGCCTTGCATTTCATCCTAATCCTGACTTCTTCTGACCAATAGACATTGTTCCCGTCCTTGGTGGAGGTTAGAACTAGGAGTGAGCTCTTAGAGACGTGCAGTGCAGTGCAGTTTAGATTTAAGGAGTAAGTGAAGGGAAAGTTTAGTCATTGTGCGACCTGGACCTTCCCCGGAGGTGTCTGCCTTTGTCTTCCTAATTGCTCCCATCTAGCTGCCTTTACCTTTCTAATTGGTGCAGCCTGGCTGCAGGGAAACACTACTTTATTACTTCTTAATGAAGCTCAGTGAAGCCTTCGTCCTTTTTCCTGGTTACAGCGCTCCGGGTCCCTCCAACACCACAATTCCCACTAGAAAGCAGGGTTATATGAGAAGCGCAGAAAACCAAATTCTGGAAAAGGGCCTCATGCAGGTTAGATTTCGTACGGGACAGTCTCCCTGCCTTAAGCGGAGCGACTACCTGAATGCCTGACAGCTGCTGTTTGGGGTGTGTGAGTGAACTTTAGACGTGGAAGATTTAGTACATACTGTTCATTGGATATAATGCCAAGACCCAGAAGAATCTACAGAAAAGATCGAAAAGTGTGTGTGAAGCCTGCTCTCCCTAGGAGAGCTGTGCCCTCGGGGGAGGAGCTGCTGCTGAGGGTGAAGGGAGACTGTGGGTGACACTGGGAGCCAGCCAGCTCTCGCAGACTGTCTTATGTCCTTCTTCTACTTCTTTAGTGTGCGTTCAGGTATTAATTATATTTTATTAGATTGTTTGTTTATTTTTAAATGTTCCCCAATAGTTTTACAATTTCAGCACTATTTCTATAACTGACTGTGTTACATAGTTTATGTCCTTTCCAAAGTTGAACACATACCTTGCACAAAGAGTTTTAGAAAGCACTAATTTATGTGATGAATTTATTGTTATTTATTGTTATTTCTTATTAAAAGCAATAATTTTAATTTTGCTGCTTTTGTTGCAGGCAGCTAAGTTAAATAAAAAAGTTATAGGCTGTCAGACAGGGCCAGGCCCTCCTGGAGACTATATGGAAGACAAGATGACTTTACAACTTTGGGAGAAGAAAGACCCTGGCTGGGGGCCGGACCTCAAGACAAAAGAGGAAACAGGTGCAGCCACCTACCTCCCTAGAGACAGGCATTCAGGACTGATCTTCTGAGACCTTCCCCTTAAGGGCACCTGGAAGTCACTAACCAAAGCACTGTACATGGTTCCAAAGTAAACCCTGAAGGGATTTGACTGACCTTGGGAGGTGCAAAAGTTACATGTTTTGCTGTACAGGTCTTGCTTAAACTTGTCCTTAACCACCCAGCAGAAAAGTTTAACCACAAGGCATAAAATGAAAAGCTAGATTAGAATGCTGAAATCAGCAGCTTCCAACATTGTCAGTTTTATCAATAACCCACTGCAATTATTGAACATTGGATTATGTATACAACTACTTTCTCTTAGCTCAATGAGAAAAAAATTTTTCCTACCGATAACAATTAGAAAAACTGTAACATCTACATCCTGGGCTCTGTATAACTAATAGGAGGGTAACAATATGAATTGTATCAAATATTGGAAATGTATACTAACATGTGTTGAAACTGTTGCATTGTTATTTCTTATTAAAAGCAATAATTTTTTTAATAATTTTTTTAAAGAGCTCCCTACTTGAAAAGCCCCAGTTCCGTTATTCATGCCCGCTTGCCATGCCAGCTTGCTACATGATTTGCTTTTCCCTTTAGTCCAATTTAATTGGTTTTACCTGAGCAATTGTGCTTCTGATCTCATTGGTTGACCCTAATTTTGTCCCATCTCATGTGCAAATTAGGAAGTGATACCATTTTGTACATCTGTGCTGAGAATGATAACATTTTTCAAGATCTCAGTATTTGAGCAACTGCATATTTAGTGGTGATCCACAGCAGTGTTTGATAAATTTTGTTCAAAATTTTATAAAGCAGTATGTACACAACTACCAATCACAGTGATACTTACACATCTCACTTTTTAATCCATTTCTTTATAAATGTGGGTTGGTTGCTCATAACTTGTCTGCTTATAATTGCTGTTCCCATGCAACTGTCTGTTTTATGCCTGTCTTAGTTACTTTTTGCTCGTTGCTGAGACAAATACCTGACACTCAAAATGAAGGAAGGAAAGGTTTATTAGCTCACAGTTTGTGGAGGTTTCAGTCCATATTCGGCTGGCCCAAGGCTGAGTGGAACAGAGCGGAGAGCAACAAAATGGTGGAAGAGGTAGCCAACCAAACACAGCAGCAGAGCAACAGCTACAGCTCGAGTCTGTCTCTCTGTTGCTCTTTATATTACATTCAGGCTCTCCGCCTTAAGATATCCGTCCTAGACCACACCCATAGTCCCAGCCCTACTCAGACCAATAATCCCATCAGTACTAAAACACAATCTCAGGGATCATGAATCAAGTCTCAATCTATAGAAGCCATGCCCCATGATTGCATGAGGCTTTGGGGGGACAACTAGACATAAACCATCACATATGCTCACAAAATCATGTATGTGATTGTCTAATTTATTGCGCATAGCAGCCTATTACTAGTCTGTTGTGTTTTTATGTTTCTAAAATAAAACCCCTTTGAAATGTAAACTTTTTTAGAAACTGAATTTTTTTTTAATAGAATTAAAGTGTGAGATTTTGACTTTTTGAGATTTTAGACCTTTGTGGTCTTGATTTATTAGGGACCTGGCCAAGATCCCCAACTGCCTGTATGATAGGTTTGACAAAAGGATGAAATAAAAAACAGAGATAAACCCATGAAGGGGGCTGGGAGGTCAATGCCTCTGGATTGGCAGCCACTCTTTATTGGGTGCCTATAGCTGATATAGTGGAATGAAGCCCCCAACCTGAAAGATACCTGAGATGAACTCTTGTTCTCTAAAACCAAAGAATAAAGTTTAGGGGCAATGGCGGTTAAGAGCAGAACGTATTTACTGGGGGAAAGAAGGCTTCTGACCAAGAGAAGGACAGAAGGAGACCTGAGTGGATTGCCAAGGAATTTGTGTTTTCCAGGGATATTTATAGAGCAAAACCATGAGGTGCAGTGGGTCTCAGCTGGGAAACCTGGGCACTTGCCCATGAGGCCAGACAAAACAAGGCTCAACCAATAAGATTCCAAGTGCAATCAACCAGGTAAAATTGATTAAATTGGGATTATAAGTGAGTCCTAGCAAGTGGACATGAATACAGAACAGAGCTTTTCCTGTTGGGGGTCTTCCTTGTGTCTTTATCAATTCCTTATGTCTACCCCAGGGATATATGTTGCTGTATTTGTTTACTCTTTTGTTTTGAGGACTGGCTCCCAGGGGGAATGTCTGCCTCTCCTGCAGTTGCAAGGTATCTTGTGTATATCGTCACCTCGAAGGCCTACTCCTGTCTGGCAGCCTATAATATGTCTACCTAACTCTGATGCCTATATGGATACCTGGGGTTTGTGGAAAACTCAGACCAGTGACACATGGGGAGATGGATAACTTGGCGTGACTCAAGAGGGTAGAGCTGATCCTATGTTAAGTAGGATCTTGTCCTGGAGTGCTTTTAATCTTAATGGTTCTAGTTTTCATGTTAGTTTTAGGTTTTAGTGGGTGTGAGAGGGTGATCTTGTTCTAAGCTAACTTGGGCGACTCTATCTTGTACCAGGCCAGCATTTTAGGAGCTACTTGACCTCTGGCTCACTCCACCCAACCCTAAACTTTGGAATGTGCTAAGCCTTTTAGAGATAGGATGCGACCCCAGTGTCCCAAGTGACCCCAGTGTCCCAACGCTCAAACTGAGAATTGACTTAACCCCTGCCCTAGTTGACACAAGCCCTTCTGCCCTGAACAAACTCGACCTCTGCCTTTGTTTGGTCTGAACTCTGTTCTTTCCTTTATTTGACTAAAACTTTTTACCCCCCCACCACCACTTAACTTACAGTCTTAGCCTTAAGTACCCTGCCCTATAATCGATTTGCACGCACTCTCCTGGGTTTTGCTGGGAGAGTATTGCCACTGAGCTCAGCTAAGAAAGCGCTCCGAATTTTCTTTTTGGTTTTGGGTCTTGTTTTCTTTGTGACATGCAACAATCTATCCTTAAAGAAATAGTGGGAAATGTCAAAATATGACACAGATAATCCCACAACTCAGTTTATTCCTTAGGGAAGTATGTCAGCATAGACATTGTGAATTTGTGATCCCCAACACTGTCCTTTTAGAATTTTAACGTTGGCACTCGGGACACCAGGACTGTGTCTTTTGGAACTACAGCCCGAAGCTGTCCTCTTCACTTTTGTGGCTTCTCTGTGCTTCAGGGTGTCCTGGCTCTCCCTAGAATCACCTCCATCAAGAATCAAGTGGGGCCAAGATTTCAGTCAGCATTTGTAAGTACTTTCAGATTAAAAGACAGAAAGATTTCCTTATTCTCTTACTGGAAATATTCTGTGAATCTTAAAAACAAAGGCAGTAAGTTTCCAGTTTAAAACATAAATAGAAAGCAAATGCTTACTGATGTCACTGCTTTCTTATAAGATATAGCCAGGTAAACATGTGATAGCTGGTGTCCTTCTAAATGGCAAAGTAAAATTAATGAGACAGGCTGTCCTCCAAAATCTAATGGCAATAGACACCCTGACGGCAGCGGAGGTGATTACTTGTATAGTCATATGATCCTTCTGCTAATGTCTCAGCAGCTGTTCAATATATTCAATAACAAATCAACAACATGTTGAACTCAAAATTTCTCTAGACCTTACCCTTACCCTCTTTATAAAAAGTCACTGATATCTCCTCTTGGTGGAAATGTTTCTTGACCATATTCATAATTATCCTAATGATCTTACTATCGGGCCCATGCATACCTGAGGATTTCATTGGCTTTGTCTTCTCCAGACTCAAAGCTATATGCCTGCTCAAAATGAAAAGGCCTGGTATCTGTCCAGGGCCTTTAGATCGACCTTCTGTATTTCTAACTGCTGGTCAGCAACTATGACTCTTTTCAGCCTGAAGAAGCCAGAGAGGTTGTTCCCCACTGTTCCCTCATGGCAGTCCAGGCTACCTCTTCATAGGGGGGAAATGTTGTGGGCAGCTAAGTTAGATAGAAATACAGGCAGTCAGACCGGGCCAGGCCCTCAAGGAGGCAATATGGAAGACAAGATGATCTTGTGACTGTGGGAGACAGACACTCCAGGGTTGGCATAGCATGTGGTACCATGGGATTGAAACCAGGTGTTTGTGCTTGCCAGGCAGGTACTTAGACTGCTGAGCTGTCTCCCCTCTTGAGCCCAGTGTTGCAGCATGAACCAAACCCAGGGCCACACATTCTAGCTGCAGTCGTCTCTGATAAAGCCCCACCTATGTCCACATGGGGCTTTCGGAGGACATCTGGACACAGTCCTAACAGGGGCATACTGCTCAATGACCATGCTAGGGGTAGCAGCAAAATGCAGACAGTATGGAATCAGTGAATCCTGACACTGACCTTACTGCCTCTAGAGCTGGGCTCTAGAAAGACAGAAAAAAATGTCCCTCCCCCTTAGCTCCATGTCTTACATAAAGCTGTACACTCAGAAGTATCCCTCTCCAACCTTACCTATTAAAAACTTATTAATAGAGGATCTGATAAACTCAGGCTCAGTAGGATATTAATGACTGACAAAGCTTATCTATTAATTACCTAGGGGCATTGGAGTTGTTAAATGGCACATGCTTTAGATGGATAAATTGCTGTGAGTTTTTAGATACCATTGAGAAGATGGAGACAAAATTGTATGAAGGCTGGGGAAGGCTTGTTGATCCTGAGACTGTATCTAGAAAGCAGCTACAGTTGACAGAGTCTGTTTAAGAGAGACTATCCAACACAGAGCTGAGCTGTGGGATTATAACACCTTGGGAAAATCGCTCAAGTGTGAACAGTGTGGGGCCAAACCCTTCACTAAAATAGCTCAAGAGTCTGTGCGGTGCACTTGCTCTGAACGCCCAGAGTTCCATGTGTAAATCACATGAGGCTCCTGAGGGCTGGGGGAGGGAAGCAGAACTAGGGGCTGTGGATTTAGAAGGGATAAGTAAAACGGCCTCTTGCCTTGCTCGGGTTTGGCTCCTCCCTAGGACAGCAACATTTGGTAGGCAAGATGCATTTCTAAGCCTGTCCTTACTTTCCTTTGCCTCAAAGCTCTACTCAGGCAGTTGATGGATCACATCTAGGGCAGTGAAGGAAGTCAGTCATGCTTCCTCAGCACACAGGGGCTGTTTTACAACCAGAAAAAGTGGTTAAGTTTGTAGGGAACTATGCTCACAGGAGGCGCTGAATCTTCGCCGGCGCTTGGCTGACATGCTCCTTGTTCGACAGTTATTTCTGTGTGAGCGGCAGCATCATGTGAAATGCCGTGCAAGAATCTGCCCCTAATAGTAAAATGCCATTATTCTGCAAGTTACAGGGTCACATCATCTGGAAGAAACTGAGAGACTCAGCTGTGGGTCAGGGGCCTGTCTCTTCTAGGATGCTGAGGACAAACTGATTCGTTCTTTGTTGACTTCTTTCTTTCCGTACCTCTGAAGATCATACTGACTCACAAGTATGAAGGACCAGCTTGCATTCTTGGTTATAGGCCAGCTTGAAGTGTGCAGCAAAGCCACAAGGATTGCCCTTGGGTGACTCAAAATTCCTGATAGCCCATTTATTGGCCATCTCAAGCAGAGTGATTTTGCTAGTTGATTAAGTATTGCTATTGTGTGCTCATTTTTACTATTTTCAAACTCAATGCGTGGCTTTGTATTACACTGCTCGGTATTGACTCTAGAGTCTGGTATATATTTCTGAAAAACACAATTCCACTCAAGGGGCTGTCATAAAGTTCAATTTCAGAGAGCTGAGAAAATTCCCACTAGTTTAAGGCGAAAGGGAAATAACACAGAGCTTGCTGTAATACTGCTCAGAGTGTTGATAAAGCAACATTTCGGCAAGGCCTTTAAGGATGGCTGCAGGAAAAAGGTAACGATCGGTAGCTGTCTCTCAGCAGGAGCCAAGTAAGCCAGATTCTGCCAAGAGAATCTGGGTACAATTTAAGAAGGGAGAGGACATGGATTAACTGTTTTATAAGATGAGATGGTACCTTCATGAGTCGGGGCCAGATTTCCCTCCACCTCAGTCACCGAGCATATTTTTCTTGTCATAGCTTTTAACACAGTGCAGTAGTTACTGATTATCTTACCTGTGTACTCAGCGGGGTGTGAGCTGTTGAAGACAGTGGCCACGCGTCGTCTTACTCGCTGTGAAGTGGCCCATGTTTAATCCAGTGCCAATCACTACGTGCTGACTAGATGAAATGGGGGAAACTCCAAGTAGGATTCAAAGTTACCGGCTCCTAAGAACGTATGTGCTTACTTAGTACTCAGTAAGATGCTTGCTTCCTGCCAGCTCTCTAAACTAAGAACTCCAAATAATAAATTGAACACAAATGTTAAGGGCTTATATTTTCTCATCATGGCCCACTAGTTCTACATTCTATGATATGATACCTGGAAAGTCTAGCCACATTAAAATTTTTTCTAATTGTAGGCCACATGAATGAAGCATAATGCTAATTACATCACAATTAGACTCATAGTTATTACAGTTTCTAACTAAAATGTCCCCCACAGGTGTTGTGTGCAGAAGTGAGGCTTTGGAAGGCAATTAGATCATGGGGGGCAGAGGACAGGCTCATACCCACCAGGGAATTAGTCCCTTTATGCACTCACAGCTGACCGCGTTGATCAGAGCCCGAGCCTAGTCTGACGAGGAATGCCACAGGGAACTTGACTTGCAAGGGTATGTTTCTAAGGAAAATTTTTATCAGTGTTTGCTGTAATACATAGAGAAAGTATTGCTGTGGGGCATCACTCCCTGTCCAAATCGCACTTCGACCCTTTCCGATTCTTCATCCCCTTTCCTCTCTCACTTGTCTCCGTCCCAGGGTCCCCTTTGCATCTCCACAGGCCGACATGACTATCCCTGGCTGCTCCCTTCTCGATATGCCTCCCAGCTGCCCCACGTGAGCATCATTCCTCAATCAGGCCTGCCATCATGTGACTTCTGCCTTGGAAACGGCCAATCGTGGACGTGCCCTCTCCAAACCATGAGCCGGGAGAAGCCTTTCTTTCTCCAAGTTGTGGGTGTCAGGTACTTTTGTCCCACTCATGAAAAAAATTGACTGATACAGTAGTCAACATTGCCCATTCTTAATAACTTCTCGGGGCAGAAAACCCAAGCCATTACTGAATCTAGATGACACTTTGTTATAAATAATATTTGCAGTACAATTTATTCCTTCTACTATAATATTGAGTAACCTTAAGCATACATAATAGACATGAATGAGAAGGTTTAGTACAATATCTATCTATCTATCTATCTATCTATCTATGATCTTATGCAGTTCAGTTTAAAATCATACCAATCTGGGAGGCAAGGCAGCATTTGAACCCGTTTTAAGGCTGCTAAAACTGAGGCATGGCATCATGAATGACTTGGCCCGTATTATGGTGCTGGTGATCGAGAATTTCTATAACATGGGCTTCAATAATATAGAACCTCTCAAGTCTAGACTCTTTGATCCCAAAGTCAGCATTCTTAACAGCTTTTGGGAGTTTCACAAATTCATTCTGTTAAAAAAATCCTTCTTATCAAAGTAGTTAGTATGTAGGGATGTCTTGTTTTTCTGATGGTTTCCTGCACAGTACGTATTTTGAGGTTAAGAACTCTCACAGTAGCCATAAAAACATTTCTACTTGTACTTTAACTATTTTAAAATAGAGGCTTAGCAGGCATCGAGCCAAGCCCTCAGGGAGGTGTTCTGATTGTCTGTGCTGACCTTGTGACCCTTTCATCATAATCTCTGTCACGATGAAATAAAGACCCGTAGGTCTCGATGGCTCCCTGAGACTCTGTAACCACAAAAGCTGAAGAACTGATTTTTGGCCATCATAAATGCAACAGGGCTAGCCCATGGTGCCCTGGAGAAAGCCTTGTTTGTGGGACTTCAGCTTTTAAAATACATAACATTCTTCTAAAATGACTTCCTATTTCATCCTGAGAAAAACCACTGTGCAATCTTTCTAGTACTAAATCTCCATTACTTTTAAGGTTATAAATTCAGCTCTCATTGAGGGCTCCCTTCTTTTTGTTCATTTTTCATAGAAAATACAGAACAACCAGTTACTGCTGTTACATCTTATCTTCCTGTATGCTCTTGACAATAACTACCAGTGAAACAGAACTCTGTCTGGGAGCAGATTTTGAAATAGAAGTCCTATTGTCTCAGTGCTTTTGAGTATGTCTGATATGTGACTCTCCTTATGAGATGTCTGATAAATTCTTCCACTTACAGTAACAGCTGAAAGGAATTCAGATGGAGTAAAATGTTCTCGAATGGTGATGATTTGTTGTAAGAAGACATAGAGAAGGCCCAGTAACTTCAAGGGTGGTTCCAGGTCCAGGATGGCTTATGTGACTTCTGCCGCTTCGATTCTGCATTGTGTTCCACACGGTTGGATTCCTCGTACTATGAGAATGTGCCTGGTTTGATACCTTATTCTTTTTGTAAGATTTTTGTTTTAATTATCATGAAAGATATGAACTTACTTATTCTGAACAACTGCAAAATGAAAATAGCCTACAGATGCCCAATATGTTACTAAAAGTAAAACAAAACTTGGCCGGAATTTTCTAAAACTTTGCATCAAATCTTCTTTGCTCTCTAAACAGGCATGCCAGTCACGTAGGGGATACCCATCTAAAAGCTGGCAAGACCAGGTTTACCGCCCCTCCCTAGATATACGTGTCTCTTTCTTGATCAAGGTTGAGGACCTTGAGAATTACAGAAACATTCAACTATGCTCAGAATTGCCATTACTATACAGTTACTTTGGATTCCTTTCCACATGACAGAAGGTGCCATAAAATAGTAAAGAATCTTCTTGCAAGAACAGAATGATCTCTCAAGTCCCGAGTTTGCCATCTGAGCTGCGCAGCCAGGACTGAGATGAGGCGAGGCCAGCCGCACCGTAAGTGTGCGGTGAAACCGGCTCATTTGCTGCCCTCGTAGCCGGATCGCCTTTATCAGAATGTGGCCGACCCAGCTACTGGCCAGGCAGCAGCCCCTCTCTTATTTTCTTTTACTTCCTAATTAAAATGTTTCCTTGTAAATTCATGTGGTTTTTAAGTTCCATCCGCACTGAGGCAGGGACCCACGTGAGCCTGTGACACATAAGCAGAGCCATGCCTCGTAGAAGGCGCTGTGGTGATGGCGGGCAGCATGTTTGGACAATGGCAGCCTGCTCCGAACACACCATGCATAGCGCGTGTCCTGCACCCTCTGTGCCCACGATGGCTGCTGTAGCTTAGACCACCATGGCATCCTGCTTTGACTCCTGCAGTAACTTTCTTATGTACATTCTTACTTTCTTTGATGTCCTAGACATTCTGTTTTTAACTCTACAGCCAGAGACCTGGGATAAACTGCAATTTAATATGATGGATTAGAACTCTGCTTGAGCCAGCCTAAATCTCCAAGCTCATCTCTAAGCTCTCTTCTTCCACTCTGGCTCAGTTGTCCTCCCTTAAGACTCCTCTCTTCTCCATCAGTGAACATTCACTTATCTTTAGTTTCTAGGTGACACTTTCTTGTTGTCCCGGTCTGCGTTCAGTGCTCTTCCTCTGTGGATGTCTAGTGGCTTATATGTACTCTATGAAATAGTTGAATCAATTACCTATTTGGTGCATTTTAATAAAAGAAAAAAAATACTAAGATCCTAAAACCCAGGGGCATGACTTGTCTTCACCAGCTCTCTAGTGATGGGTATGTGATAGGTACCCTTTTAATATAAGTTAAAGAAGAAGGAAGAGAAGTAATATAGTTGATGAAAACCCAGGTGAGTTTTTCTAATAGAAACTGTGATATGGCAATGGGGTTTATCAGCTGTTACGAACATACCATT
The DNA here is from genome assembly GCA_004027025.1 of Myocastor coypus. Taxonomy (NCBI): domain Eukaryota; kingdom Metazoa; phylum Chordata; class Mammalia; order Rodentia; family Myocastoridae; genus Myocastor; species Myocastor coypus. The sequence goes on along the minus strand of PVJA010000035.1, from coordinate 203,016 downwards.
GCAGTAAGAGACGCTGATGGCAGGCTAGGTCATGTGTGTGGGGGAGCAGTGTTTAACCTGGATTGTTCCTTAAAAAATAGTCTAAAAAAAGACACTCGTATTTCGGGTTGTTTTATCTCACATTTAGCTCCCTTCCCCTTTGCTTCCCGCTGAGGCTTCCTGGGCCTTCGGTTGGCTCTTCATGTTACTCTCTCTTCTCTCCTCCTCCTTTACCCTTTCTGCGTGCCATTGGCACGCCCCGCATCCCTCCTGGCCTTTTGTCCACTACCTGCCCTGTATCTGTCAGGTATTTGTTTAGTTACCATCTCTTCACAAAGACTGTGAGTTCTCCACTCCCCACTCTCAGGCCGCAGAAAATTTCTTCCATGACGTGTGAGTAGCATCAGATTCGTTCGGGACGTCGCTTACGTTTATCACTTATTGTTTGCCATGATGTTGGCATGCAGTCGTTCTTGTTCTTTTCCTCGTACGGTAACTAGTAAGGACAAAAGACTATTTATTTGAGGAATCAGTAATTTTAAAGGGAGGCTGCCTGGTAAAATGTGCCGTGAAAGTGGCAGTTGAGATGCTGGCAGCAATAAAGCCCTTGAGAAATTGGCTCCCAGGTATAAACAAAGAAAAGGAACAATGGACTCCATTGTGGGGGGTTTGAGTTGCTTGACTAGACTAGTGGTGTGACTTTGAACACATTCACCAGTTTCTCTGAGGTTAAATTTCCTGCGTGGTAACGTGGGGAAATTAAATTTTTTCCATATCTGGAAATTAAAGGAGATAACATGGGTAAATATCTCACAAATTGCCACATAAGATACATACATCATAAAAGTAAATTTTAGCATTCTTTAAGGTGAAGTTCAGGTAAATGGAGATTCAGAGGACAACTTTCTATCTTCTTTTTTAACTTTATTTTTGTTGGGATCACTTTTTTCTACTCCTTTCCATCTAGTAGTTTTACCCTCTGAAATGTGCTTGAAGAATTTTTTAAAAATGTGTTTAGCACAGGTGTCTGTACAACACAGATTGAACTCCTAGTGATCCCAGCCTCCCAAGTGCTGGGATTGTAGGCGTGTGCTACCACGGCCAGTCGCAATTGCCCTCTAAGCATACCCTGTGGGCGGAGTTGGCAGTTTCACACCAGGATTGAACCCTGGTCCCTACATTTGCCTAAGCAGGCGTGTCAGTGCACTGAGCTATCCATCCCTCTGAAAGTCAAACTGAGAAAAGGGAACTCTGATTTTTTCACATTGTATTTTTTTTTTTTTTTTTTTTTTTTTTTTTTTTTTTTTTTTTTTTTTTTTTTTTTTTTTTTTTT